>JAVSBS010014425.1:49480-92911 GCA_033124195.1 Coracias cyanogaster | reverse complement strand
TGTAGGATATTTGATATTTCTGCAGCCTTTCATCATTTATAAATGAAGCTATACATGCTAGTACTTATGGCAAGTACTTATGCAGAGCTAGCTAAAGCACAAGTGTAGTTAGTGACTTCCTGGAGCTAGAGATTCCTCTGAGAAAGCAACTTTTTCATTTCGTGTCTTCAAAAGCAAGGCTTCCAAATGGCAATTTCTGCTGGGACAAGAAAGAAGTCATAGGAGTTTGATTTTTGTCTTTGCTTAGAGCTTTGAGGAGTATAATAAATCTGACTAGCAGCTGTTACACTGAAATGGACATTGAAAAAGCTGAATATGATATGTATTTTTAATTCTAATTATTTTGAGGAGGGGCATGGTTCAGAAGACCCTCTGATAAGTATTAGAAAAATACTTAGAAATCATTTGGTCATTTTCAGTGCAAAAAAAAAAAATCATTCTTCACTTTTAAAAGTATAGGAAGGAGATCTGAAAAACAGGGCTTTTTCATCCATTACAGTCTCTTCCGTTCATGTTTCATACCTTTGTACTGATGATTCAGTCCTTCTCCAATCCATTTCTTTATCAATGCAGTGCTTCCAAAGTGTTAACAAGAAGAAACTTCGTGATCCTTAAAGCCCACATATCACAAAGAATTCCAAAGTTCACTGTGTTATTAAGATCAATATATTCCACGTGTAGATAAGAGTTGAACTATTGTTCCTGTAACAATATTAGGCATATAACCTGAAAAAGATGGTTTTGCTTTGTTCCATTTTTGAAATTAGGATTCCCATGATGAAAAAAAAGCCACAAAATAGGACATTTTCTGTGCTTTTTATGCTGAAAATCTTTCAAGTTACATGATGTGCTCACTGTTGGCTATATCAGCATTTTATTGACAGGATGTTTAATTAGTACAATGTCAACACTTTTCCAATTCAATACTTCAAATTCTTTGTGGGCTTTTTGCTTGTTTTTTAGTATAATATGGAGACAATATATTTATTAGTTTTTTAAAACAGCTGTGTTCAAAATTAAATAGTGCTGAAACACTACTCCCATTCCCTAGACAAAACACATTACAGTGGTCTGTACCACTTCACTCAGAATCATGAAGTGGGAAGAGTGGCTTGGACTTCAACCACCAGCAGTGCTCAAGCCATCAAGGTGCTCTCCTCTTCCCTTACTCCTCACTTCAACATCCAGAAACTCTTTTCCCCTTTCCCTTCAACATTGCTTTCAACCTCTTTGTACTGAATAATATTAACAAAAGTTGGATGGAGAAGGCAGAGGGTTTGTATTTACTTATAGTATAAGTTTTGAAACTGAACTCTTAATGCCTAGGTTAATGGACCCCTCCTCCAAGATCCCCATAAGGCTAAAGGACAGAGAGACAAAGAGAAACGGGCGGCCCAATGTCAGTTCAGAGCAGGGTGCTAAGTGAAGCCCTCCAGCTGCTCTTCCGGTAACACCCATCCACTTCCAAAAGCTAACATGCTTCCTATCACAGGCTAATGCTGGGGTGATGTGAATAGGACCTATGCTACATATCTATAAACAGTTTATTTTCTAGCCTGTTTCTTCAAGCATCTATTTTTTTATTATTATTTTCTCATCTAAATACAGAATATTTTGTCTAAATTTACTATTTATAAACATGTTCAACAGGCCTCAAAAATGAGAAGGGCATAAATAGAGCAACTTCTACACATCTGTACTGTAGTATAAAACTACAATAACCTCAACTCCTTTCAAAGACCTTCCTCAGTGATGTGCAATAGAAGTAATATGAAGAGGGTTTAACACTGCATTGGTGCCTAACAGTCGCTCAGTCTCACTATTGTGTGCTCCTGCTTTTGACTCCTGGTGGTCTTGGCTTATGGTCTATTTTCAGCTACCTGCAGTTGGAGTAGTATGTCCATCATTCAAAGTACCTACAAGATCTACATAAAACGAACCATGAAAAATGCAGGATTATATTTCACATATTTACAGGTTTCTAACTCCAGTTAGAGAAGGTAGACAAGGAAATATTCTCTGAAAAAGTCTGGGTTGATCGAAAAGTTTCTTGTGAATGTTTTGCAGGCTGTGATTTTGAAACATAGTAAGTTTTTGAATGCAAATACAGTGGTACCTCTGGCACCCAGAAAACAGGAAACACTTCAGAAATTTTTTTCTTGAAGATTGGCGATCTGAAAGTGTACAGAATACAAATCTGGAGTCCCTGTAGATCAAATGAAAGTCTGGAGTTTATATTTTGCTGATAAAACCAGAAAAGATTAGTCAATATTCTCTGACTTGGAAAAAAACCACAAAATTATTTTCAGTAATCACTAACAATGACATTAATACCTTGAAATACAAGAAGTTCTTTTGATAGGAAAATTATTCCATGTGAACTATGGGTTTGCAACTGTGGTTGCCTCACTGGCACATTGTAATGGATTAGTTAGCATGTCTCAGGATCACATTAATACCCTCTGCTGGGTAGGATGAAGGTAAGAACCACTTGAGCATGCCCTAAGCATTAAATGTGGCTGGTGTGTCCTATCAGCACTTCAGTCAGACACACACGGTGGGAAGCAGGACTTCAAAATTTCTATACCTGTTCTAAATTCTCATTTCACAGATTAATCAGGAGTATCCTGGGGTTAAAAAAAAAAAAAAAAGTAAGAAGAAATTCTCATGGTTTTAAATAAATGGATCTCTGCTTTCTGTTCATGATTGCAGTTATAAATCACAGATATAATCCATCCATCAGTGTAATAATAATTGCTTCAGGACTTTTTGCCAAGAGAGTTTGCAGGTCTGATCCCCACTGGTGTACAGGCCCTCAGTTTTCAGTAGATCAAAATGAAGGTAAACATCATAGTATTGGGAGATTGGGGATTTTCACCTATTTTCAATTAGCTGTTTTGTAGAAAATATTCAGTGATCTAATTATGAAGGCTCCATTACTCCAAGTACTTCATATGCCCTATATGAATATAAAGCCAAGAATCCAGTAGAGCCATGGGGAAAATCAAGGCAAGTGCTTTCCTACAGGCTTTTATCTAGGATTATTGTGAAAGGTCTCAAGCCATGAAGCTCTAGTTACTTCCCTGGAACTCTTTCCCACAGCTGATGCAGAATTTTTTTCCTGATATTCATCCTGAATGTAGTTTTACAGATTATTTGGTATAACAGAAGACACTCAGACGGGAGGGTCTTTGCAGTGGTGACCTTGAAATAAAATCCCACATTGATTTACATGATGTGAAGAGTTTTACATGTGACAAACCAGAAGGATAACATCCCTTTCTAAAAAAAATTTCTGAATCTCTATAAATGCTTTCGAACAAGTTCCCAGGCTATACCAAGCTATAAAACAAATAAATCCAACTTTTTTTTTCATTACCTCAATTATTAGTCTTGGAATTGCTAAATACATTACCTGGGTAGTATTCAAAATGCAGAACAGGTAGCTGAAAACAAGATTTGTTTCTTCATGACTTATTAACATGAGGTAGCCTATTGTCCAGGTGATTCCAAGTACTACCACTATAGAGATAGTGCCAATCATCTTTTTCATAAAGGAATCCTTTTTATTCCTAGAAACACACACAACGAAGCTATTAAATTTTTCTCTATACCATTTAACATCCTTCTGAGCTTTAAACTTTCTATTTATTCAGGGCTATATTGCAAAGATGTCTTATTCAGGTAAGTTGAGCACGTACACCTTCCCACATTCATTTGACATACCATCCAGAGAAGAAATCCAGAAAAAAGAATCTAAGCAAGTTTATCAGAATGACCTGTGTTTGGATTATGTAGCTTGGATACATCTTTCTTTAACAAAAAAAGTGAGGTTTACCAAGGCAACATGAAGCATTGAAAATTAGTATGTTAGCTATTATAAGTTTTTTAGAATGCTTATAACTTCAATTCAAATGTGCTTAGTTTTCAATATAAGAATAAACTGCCAGTGATGTTTGGATACCCAGTTTCTCTCAAGTCTGAGGGGAGTCAGAGATAAGGTATTGTGTTTGCTCCAACCCTGAAAATTGTACATAAAAGGAATGAAGAAATGATACAAAGTTTCATTGAACAGATCAGTTCTGTGGGACTAATAAAAATTAAAGCAGTCCCCTTTTAAATAATGCAGTATACACGGCAGAGTTTGTGACATGTGACCTGTGACAATACATGGAGTCTTGATGTAAAATTGAGCAAGTAAATCTGCTTCAAAGCTCCTGACATTCAGATGTGCTGAAAGATTCATAGTTCTCATTTAGCTGGACCTAGCTCTGCTCTCACTTACATAGATTTAAATTAGGGATAACCTTCATAAAAGTCCAATTGAGTGACACTGCAACAAAAAAAAACCAGGCAAAAGCCTGAAATGTGTTCACTGATACACACGGGAACAGAGTCTGACCCATTGCAGTAATGGAATTTGTTTTCTGGCTGCTTTAAGTATACATTTTTTTAAAACAAATGGTTTTGTTTTATCACAAGAAGATGTGAGCTGGTGGCAAGAGACTGAGGAATACATTTGCTGAAAGATCTGAGAAATTCTATGCCATCTCACCTTGTCAAATTCTTGTTCTTCTTCCATATCACAGAGACACTGATCTTGATGAAGATGATGATGTTAAACAGGAGTATGAGTGTTACTGGCAAGAGGAATGACCACAACATGGGCTTTTGCAGGCTGAAATTCTGATTTTGATCCAGTGCTGCAAGCCAGCAACTTTTAATATTAAAAGAAGCCATTTCAAAATATTTATTAGACAAATTATTCAGAATACAAAACAAAATAATATTCCACTTTTCATCCTGGAGGACCTCACAGGGCTTTCTAGGTCTTGTTAACCTGTCTCTGAAATGCAAACGTTCCTTGAAAACTGTGGGTTTTCACTCATGCTTCTCTTTCTCTGGGGAATGCAGAATGATTTATCAAACAAACTGCATAAAGAAATATAATAAGGTGAAATATAAGTAACCAAATACATATCTGTCCACCATATGCAAGTTTATCTTAGAGTGTATGTTGTAATAGAGCTAAAGAGTAGTAGGAGAGACCTAATGGGCAAAGGTTGAAACAAAACCAGGCACAACTTCAGGAGGACAGGGTTATCCTGCAATAATCCTTACTCTTTTTTTTCATTGCCAAATCATCCCAAGTTAGAAGTCAACACTCCTTAAATTAGTATGATAGGATGGCCATCATGTGGTAAGGGGGTTTTGTGTTTGCATTTCCAAAGGACGTCTACCTTTGTTCTGTAGCTTCCACTATCACCAAGGTACATTTTAAGGCTGATAGCCTGCTTTGGTATGCAGGCACTCAAATGCAGATGCCAAAAACGTATGCTAGATAGGGATATAGTTACCTTGGCCAGAAAGATTTTAAATAAATGGGAGGATTAAGTTCAGGTACTGAAATGCAGTGGTGCACTTAAATGAAGGTCTTGAATTTTGGTTAGCCTAAGAGTATCTACAGCTTCCATTTAAAGCCACAGGGAATCTTGCAGGAAGATCCAAGGCAGATGTGGATCCAGTATCCTAAATCCTTAACGACGAGAAACTGCAATTTCTTGTAGTGAATGTTTAGCTTGATTGAAGAGTTTGGGCATTTTTTAAGTACTTAGATACACAAAACAGTATACCAACAATAAGTCTAGAATTGTATTAATAATAAGCCATCATGAAAGGTGTGGGATAGCAAGTGTTGTAAAAACACATGAACTTACAATTCTTCCTGTCGGTAGTTTAAAGCTTTTCCTTCTCTGTAAGTAGCTCCAAGTGTTACTACAACTACTGCAGCAGGGATTCCTAATTAATAGGAGAGACATTAGTGGTTTATTGTTCAGTTGCATAGGTGCACCTCCCTTCCACACAAATAGCTTCTTGCCTCCTAAAATCCATAGATAAGAGCTCTGTTTCATATGCCTTGCACTAAGTAGGTTTTCTTCAGGACTGAGAGTTGTGAGCACTCTTTTTCTGAGGGCAGCTCATGTCCATGACTTGCTGATTTTTGCCATTAAAGAGCTTCAACACAGCTTCCAGAGACAAACGCCAATGGTGACAGAGCAAACTCCCTCCTATGGTGTAGCTGGCTCCCTCATTACAGCTGTGCAATCTCTACCCTCTTGTCAGCAGTGAGAAACTAATTTAAGGAAATTCTGCACCAAGCACCATTACATTTCATACTAGCTTGATGCAGAGTCTAACTTTTGCTCTCCAAGAAGCGTGGCAGTGTGGGCTTGCCTCCTTCATGCCTTTGCTTCTCTTCCTGTCTTCCATGTCTCCTGCCTCCCTGTTGAAAAGCAGCACGTCTGGTGGGAAGGAGACTCCCTCAGAAGTTTTTGTCTTGGAAATAAACATGCTTCTAAAAGTCTGTTCCTCCATCAGCCTTAATAAAGATCTTCCAGACTGCCGAGTATTTGCTGGCCTCTCAAAGTAGATCGGAAGAGCAGTGAGCCAAAATCACTCTGTTTTGGACACACATCACTAGTCACAGGACACAGTGAAGAACCCAATGCTATCATGCAAATATACACGGAGCACAGGGATGCTTAGCAGGACAGCTTTTGCTGAACATTTTCTGGTTTGCACATGCAGTGCAAATTTTAAAAGTTTTATAGGAATTGCCTCTACCTCCTCCCAAATGCAAAGCATAGTAATGAAGCAATCAGGATCTAAAGCTGTTTGGTAGATGCCATCAGAAACCACACACCACACAAGCTGATTACACAATGTGTTCCTGTATGCCATATTAGAAGAGTTTCTTGAAGGAGGCTGAGATTTTTGCTTTACCTAGTGGACATCTGCCTGCATTCTTCAGTCCTCCAAGTAGTTCTCTTTCAGCTTGCAGTGTTGCTGTTAACTGCTGTACTGATGTAATTCTTACAGAGGCCCTGTCTGAGGACATGAGGAATCTCAGAGATATCTAACTGAAGAATTTAAGTCCATATATGCAATCCCCATATCTGAAAGATCTTTTACTTAGTTGACAGAAACAGATTGCTGGATGCCTTGATTACTGTGAAAATTTCTCCTTCACGCAACAGGCCTATTTTGCTGTGCCAGTGAAGAAGCTATAGACTGAAACCGTGCTGTATCAAGACAGTGAAAACAAGCTCAGTTTATACCAGTAGTATGAGCAGTAACAGGAGATTATTTATCAAACACATTGTGCTAATCCAGAGAGATAGTGATTATAATAGCTCTCTACTGATCTCCTCTATCTTTACAACTCTGCCTGAATGCACTGTGTACTGATACTTTGGTAAGACTTGCCATAGATACAACTTTAAATCTTACCCCATCCAATTCCTGACATGGTTATGAGGAAGTGTCCAGGCAGGGGCTTCATGGCTCTAAGCAGCAGTAAGTACAGCTGTGCAGAATTGAGTGCTGTCCACATAAACGTTGCCAACAAAAAATAGTGCAGAAGGACAGCTACGGCTGTACACCAGGAGTCCGCGGGAGGATCTAGTATGTCAGATGTGAGTAAAGTGTTACTGGTGGTATCATAAGGAAGGTATTGCTGGTAGTAGATGGTGGTGTTGCTGCTGTGATTCCTGGCATTTTGATTTTCAATTCCAGAGATGAAGACGATGTTAAAAATAAGCATAGAGAAACAGAGACTCACTAACATCCATGTTACAGATGACTTTCGAGTTTTCCTATTGGTAGGAATACATTTAGGAGAAAAAAGTAGAGCGAAATAAGAAAAATTGTAAAGTATTTCCTCATTTCCAATAATATTAAAAGCAAGCTAGAGTATGCAGTCTTTAATACAGAGAGAAAGCAAAGCAGTACCTTGTTTTCAGAATTCTACACAATCATTACTTTCAGACAAGTTACTAAATTCATCAGTTTTGCCTGATTTCAACTAGAACAGATAATACCCAGTGCCTTTTAGGACTAGGCCTTTTCCAACAGCAGTTGGGATGCATTTTATTTTTTTCCACTTTGCTCTTTTTAGAATCCTTTTCTTCAGTGTTAAGAGTTGAAATAGCATAAGACAAGTATTTCTAAACTCTCTTCAAGGTACAAGAGAATAATAAACCTTCACTTCCAAATGCTATCTTATAATTGCATTTAAAAGGCAGAGTCTGGAAGCTTTTACAATCTTAAATACATTAACCTTTATGGAATTGCTCCAAATCTACATTAGTGCAAGCAGGATGAGAAACATTCATTCATCTATGGTAACTACAACTCTCTTGGCATGACTTTGCTCCTCGTTCAAGGGGGAATCACATGACATCGTTAATCATGAGCACATCCATCAAGGAAGTTTGCTCCAATTATATTTGAATTAAATCACTCACAATAAAACTATAGCACAAGTAGTGAATATAACCTACATTGCTGTATAATCATGGTGCTTTGAAATAATCAGTTCTCTGCAGATGTTTTATAAACAGAAGGCAATAAAGTACAGAAACTACTGAAGAGGCAACAGAAAGTAGAGTAACATTTAAATAGGATAGCAAGAAGAGAACCTGAGGAAAAACATATGCTCCTGTATGAATGCTGAAAGTCTAAGCAATAAGGCAGTGGGCTGAAATGACTAGCCTTAAATGAAGACACTAATGTAACAGGCATGTTGATAACTGGCTAGAAGAAAGATAACTGATTAGATATTGTAATACCAGCATACAGGGCACAGAGGAAAATAAAAAGGTCATGCTGGTGGTGGAATACAGTTCTACATTTTTAAAGCCTAGTATTAAGTGAGAGTAATGAACTAAACACCTCAACATGTACCATGGGCCAGCATAGCAATACTACAGTGCTGGGTCTGTGTTGTCAATTGCCTGGCCAGGGTAGTAACAGAGATGTCAGCAAGGCAGCGGGGGACATGAAATGCAACAGAAATGGCAGTGTGCCCTTACCCCATGTAGATGGGACAAATGTCACTCTGGGATATTACCTGGAGATTAGACATGATATTGGGAGCCCATGGTAAAAGGATCAATCCTCAACTTGATCCTCAGTAGCATATGCTGCTTACTTTGTTATCTTATAGCTGGTGAGCTGCCCTGTCAAAGCGATGGAAAAATTCTTCTTGTTAGTGGCCATGCTCAGTGTTTCCTACAAAAAGCTTGGCCTTTTACTGTACTGGGCTCTTCCATACTCTGTTACATAATTTCTTTTCAAATCTCACATTTTTGAAGGTGGATTTATTGAATAATTATCATATATATAATCTCTTCACATTAAAAGATTAGCATTAACAGAAGGTTAAAGTTTCATCTAGGTGAATGGAATGGCTGAGACATGTCGTGTCTTCACTTTAACCAGTAACCCACATTTACTTCCCAAGCTATGTTACATGATTAGCTCTTGGTTTTTAATGTTATTTGCTGATCAATAATATTGCAATATGTTCTAAATATGTTCATATGCATATGCAATATGTTCTTTGTTTTCCTCAAACTATATACAGAGCAAAAAGTCGTAACTAGCATAAAATACTTGCCATTTTACATCTTCACTCTTACCTAGTTACTATTTGAAACAAAATGGTAATGACTAGACCAGCCATGGACAATCCAATACCAATGTAAGAAATATACTCCAAAGGCTTCACGTATTTATATTTGATCTGAAAGGCCTAGAAAACAAATCATATCACTTATAAGATGAGATAAATTTCTTTCTAAAATTTGTGTGTCTAGTTGCACATAGAAACAAAAATGTTTTCATTATGACTGTTGCTAGCCACTGCCAAAATTTTCAGATCACACAAAATTATTCTGGACCTTGAAACTAGAGAAGCTTGTGAAAAACTCCAAAAAGAGGCTTAACAATGTCAATCAAATATTTAACAAGATAGCAGATAAAATTATTCAGAGAAAAATGCAGCGTAAGACAGACTGGAAAAAGTAGCTCTAACTTTTCATACTGATGAACATTTTTAATTTTGGCTTCTGAGGGTAAGGTCTAAGGTAAAATGTTGTGAAACGTTACAAATCAAAACCAGTCTTTGTATAAAGACCGTAAAGCAGCAAGTAAATGTTAATGTATTCAGTGAAACAGAAAATACTGTTATCTTTGCATAAACAGATGGGAATCTTCTCTAGAATATTGTCATTTTGTGTGATAAGGACATGCATAAGATAAAGGGAAACAGAGAAACAAGTAAATATTATAAATATGGAAATACTGTTCTCTGAAGACAGACTAAAAAGAAACTCTGAAATCCTGGCACTGCTGAAGTCAGTGATCACAGATACATGATTTTACCCAGGGAGTGTTTGTTTAGAGAATCTGAAAGAATGACAAATGTCAGAGACAGACAGTCATTCCTAAACAGTCTTGTTAGTACAAGAGCACAATATATAAAACTTAACAGTAGAGGGCTTAATATTTACAGAGTGATTGCTTTTTATAAACATATGAACAAAGGAAATAGTTAATGCTAAGTACTTGCCAGCATGAGGCAGTGCCAGAGTTAGCCCAGGTCCCAAGCTACTCTATTGTTTGTCCTGGGGCACCTTGGGCTTTGGACATACCCTCATTTAACAGCTAGCTGCAGCAATGGAGGTGCAGAGTTGGAGGCTACCACTGCTGTGCAAGGGGAACGAATGAATTGTGCCAGCTCTTCCCTGCTGCTGGAGTGCGCACGCAGGTGGGCACAGCCACGACTTGTGTCAAGAGGGAGCCAGGACTCACCAATACATTTGGCTTTCCAGCAGGGTGGGCACAGCTAGCATGTCCCGGCTTGCCAGCTCTGTCACAGGTTAGAAACAAGTATGTGGGGATGTCTTAAACTCCTCTGCCTTCTAGCTCAGCACGCCTATGCCCTTACATTGTCCTCCTGGCTTTACACTTGAAAACAACCAAACAAGTGAAAAATCCCAAACTCTTCCCATTCAAGAAAGGATGAGGGCCTACCATCAGGACAGCAAAATTAGTAGTGTGATTACACCTGCATCTCAAGAACTGGTCTCTTCCTTTCGCACAGCCGGCCGTGCTCCAGTCGTTGACAGCATAGTCCCAAAAGACACAGGCATGATCGCGCAGCTGCAGTTCGGATGTGTTGTACTATGGATTGAGATTGCAAGAAGAAAAAGTGTCTACAGAAACATAAACAGATATGCACCAGCAAACAGCGTGTACTGACAATTATCCTCTGAAAGGGGAGCTGACAGCTACTGTGAGATTTACAGGGTTTCCAGTAAACCTTATGAATGATATCGATAACAGCATGGTTTGGCATTTTGAACTTATTTTGTGTGCCTTTCTCAGTCAAGATTGCCAATGAAATTATGCATTTTCGTGAATTATTCAGGTAATTACGGTTCAGATGCACATTGACCAGGCATTAAATAAACAACTGCCAAATGATTTCTGTGTAAGCCAAACAAAAGCTTTCAGATATTGGTAGCATTAAGTTACTGCCAATCGGAGCTGAATCCACACTATAGCAGGAAGCAAACAATTATAAATGCTGTGAACCATCGCCTCCCCTCCTGCAGCGTGGCAGTGCTCATGCAGTCCTATGTCAAGCAACATGACTTCTTCAGGGTACTGCAATTAGACCTGCTTTTTAATAAGCAACAAGCAGTTTGTTGTGCAGATAGTAGTAAAAGCAACTATTCGTAGTACTAGGTAGTTCAGCTGAAAATGAGGAATAAATTAGGAGTAAAAATATCAATTATAAGTTTGTTTCAGTGATTTCCTTAGAAATAACATGTGTTTCCCAGATCACTTAACTGAATGGATCCATGATGATGATTAATCATATCCAGGTACTTGGGCTGAAAACCTTTGTTAAATATTGTAAGATTGAGACAACTACTGTCTTCTGGAGAAACCATGCTAATCATGAGTACCTATTTATCTAAAAATTCAGGGTTTTTTGGCAAGTGGGCACTCACATAGACTGTTTCCTGCAAGTAAAAGCAGTAACATCTGGAATCAGTTCTTGGAGGAGGAAGCCAAAATAAAAAACACAATTATTTTAACTGGAAGCAGGAGTTAAAAGGTAGTATGAAAAACGAACACTCCCCCCATATTGGAAGCTGTATTGGGCTATGCCAGCCATGTCGAGTTTTTCTTCTCAAAAATTTTTATAGTCTTCTGGAAAGCAAAATTGTCTGTCAAAGACCTGGCTTTTTTATTCTTGATTTAGGACTAATGTACCCTAGGACAAATCCACTCTGGTGTACCCATAACTTTTTATGGAATGCAGTTTTACTTGCAGACATTCTAGTCTAGCAGTACTGAATCAGTAACATTAGGTGTTAAACACAAAAGTTGAAAAATGTTTTCTCTGCGACATCATCTAAATACCCTTCACTTACGTCACCTATACCATCCCACAAACTCTCTCAACTCCTTACTGCCTAAAATCAGGGCAGTATGCCAAAAAACTCCCCCTCTGTTTGAGTCTCTTTCCCAAAGTCCTGAAGACAGGTAGCAGGGGAAGGGCAGCCTCTGGTTCAAACTGAGCATGACATTTCTTATGCAGACTTGCCTTGGGACTGAAGGCTATTTCAACACCGCTGGTTCTTCCACCATCAATGTTGCCAGAGACAATTTGTCTAGAGAAACTACTGCGACTCTGATAAATCCTTGACTGGAAGAGTTTGTCATTTTGATACAGGACAAAGCCAACTCTTCCATTGTCTGATGAACCTTCATGAGGAAAAATGCAAAGTAGTTATGGATAGCAGATATCAAAGGAGATGGTGCCTTTGAAGAAGCCTATGCTATGCTGTTTCACACATCCAGTATTTACAGCAGATTTTTGGTCAGACATTCATTTAGAATCCATTTAAGAAGTAGAGAAGAGCCTTTCTTCCCATGAATCTTAAGAGAATCATCTTCAATTTTTGCTGTTGTGGAGTGTAGAAATAATTATTACCCTTGTTTTAATATCATTTCTGGAGAAAAATACTGGTAAGGAGGAAAATAATATCCTAAATTTCAATATATACACACTCCAAGTGCCCAGGCTTTTACTAATACTAAGAAAGAAATAGTAACACCAAGAACATTAGTTAGTAAGAAGTCAGAGGATAAAAGAGATTTGCTGGACTTTTGCCTTCAGATCCAACTTTTGGACTCTGTTTCTTTCACACTCTTCTACCAAATTAGAGAGATTTCATCTAAGTGATTTAAATCACTAGTCTTAATTGTTCCTTAAATGAGGAAGCAAAAATCCTGGTTTATATAATGGATTTTGTTCTTGATTTTATATTTTTTATTTAAGATCAAGAGGGACTGATTTGATCATCAAGAGAGACCAATGTAACTTCATATCTACAAAATGTCACAACTGTGCATGTAATATTGAAGACATGATTTTTTTTTTTAAGACAAGCTGTGCATTCAGTCTACCCCTCTTGAGGGAAGTGTTTTGATATGCAGGCATTATGATAAATGCTTTAATTATATGATCACTGTTTTTTCACAGAACTGTTGTCTGAAACAGTGAACAGAAAGAATAGTGATGAGTTAGTGAGCTATTCGGTGGGTTTTTGATTGTAATTGCTGGGGTGGGAGACTACTTGATTTATCTCTTTGAGTCTTTTCTAACCCTGGTGAGAGGACTGAATTATTTATTTCCCTGTGGGCTTGAATACAAATGATATTCAGCATTATGATGTTTAAGCACTCCACAAACTTCACCCTCATTATACTCTTGACGTCTGTAGAGATACGGTCAAAGATTCATTGCATTCTCAATTTTAGGAAACAAAACAAATGAAAAAGTCCCAAACACCAAACATTCTGGCCATTATATGTACATGTGCATAAATCTATAAATAAGATTATGCAGATCATTTGACATGTGCATATCTTGTATCACCATATGGCATCAGCATACATTAAAAAAAAAAAAACCACACGTAATTGTTTATATTGGCTAAGGGTTTTTTTCCAAAGGAGATTTTTAGTGAATATTCATGCAAAAATTTCGCAGTCACAGTTTTCAGTAGGAGAAAGAACTTACTGTTATTTATAATGTTGAACAGTATCTGAACTTCAGTACTGAGGTCACCAATAAGCCCAGGAACATTTTCCTGTATTTCTACTTTTGTTGACTGATAATATCCCAATGCTGTATCTGCAAAAATCAGCATTGGATGCATTAGAATATATGGAACATACCACTTTGTCCAGATAAATCCAACACACAGACATACCTCTCTGTGCTGAAAACAGAAACGTAGAGGAGCTTAATTTCAGTGGAGCAGACTGGATTGCAACGTTGGGCTGTGAGATGTTGCCAGTCAAAGAAAATTCCTCCATTGTTTTCGTGAGGCTGTGTTGAAATAATGTATGGGATAAAAGTTACCATTATTTGTTAATGTATGGCTACAGGTTCAGTTTCTGAGCTTCCTCTCTGATTTAGTTTTCCAGCAAGAATTGCTCCTCATTCCCTATCTTCATCCTTTCTCCAAGGCAGAAAAATCCAGCCAAAATTGTTTATGTTGGTATAAATCTACTGAAACCATGAAATTGCATATTGGAATTGAATGCTAAAATTGTTTTGACTTGTCCATGAAGTTTCATCCTGAAACAGAAGGGAAAATGCAGTTCACAACATCTAAGAAAAAAATGGCAAAAGCTAAAATTACCTTGTTGTAACATTGAGAAGATTATTATGGTTGAATTCTGTTTCACTGGCATCCAACAGTTGACTCACTGTAGCCATTATTGCCACAGATGCCTGAGACAAGCAGAAAAAAAGGCAATATTCAAATGCAATTGAAATAAGTCACCCTATGTGCTACATAGTGGATAGGCAAAGTAAGGACACTTAATAAGCATTGCTTGAAAGTACACACAATGGAGTAACCGAAGTACAGAATGCCATTCAAGAGAACACAAACTGCACCAATGAATTTATAAATACCACACTTTTATTAATTTAGACAATAATAACTAAATTATTAGCTTAAACATCAAATGATACTCATATTAGAATGCCAGGTATATGCAAGTCTATAAGAAAGATAAGCAACAAATTGCTGATAAGAAACAAATTTACACTCAGCTCTGAGAACTGACCCAGCAGTGATTCCACGAGTATGCACTCAAGACCACTTAAATCACTCTTCTAAATGGCAAAGTGAAAGCATTTGTTTGTGGTGTTATATATAGCTAAGAGGAAGGAGAGTGCTCCTTCTGCTGGGGTAGTAGGGGCAGAATTGATATCCTGAATATTAATCCACAAAACTGTTATTTTAGCCTTAATAAGTCTCACCTGGGAGTCTTCTGAAACATTTGGCATTTTCAGAATCTGCACTGCAATGTTTGCAGCAGCAGAGATGTTCTGTGTGGTCAGTTGGTCTGGCATGGAGGTGAGGATTTGAGTGTTACTTGCAATAGCTGAAACATGGCTAATATCTGCAGAGTCAACCTGTTAGGAAAATGCCATTTAACAAAAGAAAATGGAAAAAGGAAAAAAAGCCGCCACTTTTATAACATTCTCACATAAAATCAAAATATACCCCTATTTGATAATCTAAATACTTTCTGTTCAAGTATGTGGCATTTGCAAATTCTCCCTAGGGGTTGATATCACTAACTCATAGAGTAGCTTGGTTGGAAGGGATCCCTGGAGGTCCCCTAGCACAGCAGGGCTGGCTGAGGCCACACTGCTCAGGAGCTCAATTTGAATATCCACAATCTCCCTCAGAAACCTCCTTGTGTTTGACGAGCCTCAAGGGGAAAAGTTTTCTCTTATCTTATTGGAATTTCACTTGTTGCCACTTGTCTCCAGTGCCACTCATCCTAAAACTGTGCATGTTGAAGAAGAGACTGGCCCCATTGTTCTCCACACCTTGCCATGAGGTCTTGAGGTCATTGAGCTTCCAAGCTTATAAACTTCTGTACACCTTTCAGTATTCCTTAAATAACCAGAATGGGATTTTTTTAAAAGCCTCCAGAGAAACTTGAGAAATGTCATCTGGAATAATTACACTTCTCAACACAGTACTCATAACCTGCACCGAGAACATTATCCTCACTTCAGTTCATTGTATATAGTGTCATGTTGGAATAAATGTAGAAAAAACAATGAAAATATTCTGGTGCTGGAGATACTAATAAGAATTGCTAGAAGCACTGTTTGGGTCCAGTTTGAGTCAGTTAGCACTTAATGGGCAGAGTGTAAATGTCTATAGTATCTTGAGAGTCTAAGTACACAAAAAAAGATGAGGGATTAGCTGTATGTTATAAAGGTATAGCGAGGTAACAATAAGACTTAAAAAGTTGGAAAATCTCTTAATCATCAGGACAATTTCCTCTCTAGGCTATGGAGACCAACTAAACAGTGTATAAAGTCATCCCTTTTCTAATCCAACCAACTAATAGCTTAAATGAATGGCTTAAATAACTGAGTTGGTCTCAAATGGTTTATGTTGGTAAGCTATCAAAATCAAGATTAATTCAATCATGCAGCTTTGAAGTGCTTATAAAACTTGGAATGGTAGGAAAGAAAGGTGAATGTGTTGCATAGGGAGGAAGGAAATTTGTGTTTATAATTACTGGAGATTATATTGTTTAACTTGAAAGCAACTGCATATGCACCATGAGCAAACAGTACATCGTGAATGCCTGTTTCACTATTCTGACTTCTAGCATGACCTTGTATCGAAAGTAAGTGTTTGTATTTAAAAGGAATAAAATCCTTTTAAACCTGATCTCTGAATCACTAGCACAAACACCTCCTCCTATTTCCTAGCATTCCCCTTTGCAGTTCGAGCTGCCCTGGACTCACTAGATGGCAGCAGGGCATCACAACTCAGAACAAAACCTCAACATTTATGTTGCATCTTATTAGCATTTGAAATAACAACTACTAATATTATATGTTATATTAGAGAAGATTTGACATTTGAACCATTTAGTGAAGGCTATGTACTGAGAAAATACAATATTGAGCTCAAGGGTTTGCCATCAAAGGATCCAGGCAGGTGAAGCATTTTGTTGAAGTTACAATAGTCAAGAAAAAACGCATAATGAAAGGAACTTCTCTTATTTAAAGGGACTTTCGCTGTTTTCTTCTTTTTTTCTTTCAACTGGGACTAGTGATAAGGAAATGAAGTGCAAAAGTAGGAGAAGAGAAGCAGTCACTGTCTGTAATGTTCTTAGACATGTTCAGCTCTCCATGTTTCACAGATATGGCAGAGCTAAGCCTTAAAGCAAGACTTTGGGGTTTGTGGAGTTTGTCAGGAAGGGTTTGTCATTCATACAAGAGAGATTCAATTTGAATTCTTGAGGGACAGAAGTGTTTCATCTGTGTTCATCTGATCACAGGACTTAATGGAAAGGCTTTGCTCTTAATCCTTCCTAATGTGTCAGTGTCAGCATCACTTCATTCCCTCATGCCAATCTTCTCCAAATCCCTTCCACTTCCTTGCCAATTTGGTATCCTGGGTCACTGTTGCCTCCATTCAGAGATGTTTGCTGTGAACTGGGAACCTGACTGAGGAAATTGCAGGCCTGTTAAGAAATATGAAATGGGATGCTATGTACAGGCAAAATCAAGCAAAAATAAAATAACCACCGTTGGAAATTCAGGCTATTTGCAAAGCCAACACATGCCAAGAATGCCACTTAAAAAGGCATTGTTTTTTCATTTGGCTTTCTGCAAAGTTTTAAGAAACATAACACGTACATACTTCCTGCCTCAATTTCCTAACATTTTTTTTTTCCTTGGGATGATGCAGAATCTCAGACACTGTTTAAGTAGTAATAGAAATTTAAGATTACCTGCAATGCTAGGGAGTCCAGATTTTCATTACAGTTCAGAATTTTGGGGGGCTCTAAAGTAGGAGTTCTCCCTTCTCTGGAGCACATCCGGATTGCTATTGAAGCGTTACCTGTAATTTTGTAAAAGCAGAAAGATACATATTCAGTACAGAAGCACTCACTCACATGCGCATAACCTCATTGGGAATTAAAACCATATTGTGGGTATGACACCCTATCTAGTGTTATTTTCTCTTTGCATGTAAAATATGTCTTTCAGTGTTACAAGTGACCATCAATTATTTAATTACTTATTGTTCTTTTTTGAAAATGTGTTTTATACTCATATACATAATCTCATCAGAGTGACTGACATTATTCACACCAAATTCAGATAGTTTTATTTAGGCTAGAGCTGCAGAAACACATCTATTAAATGAGAGGCACGGGCATTAACACTGAGCTATCAGAAAGACTTTTTATCATGTCCTGAAAAACACAGTTTATATGTTGTGAAAGAAATGCAACGGGCATGTGGCACAGCCATGCAACACACACTCCTCTGCACGGTCTCTGAAAGCTGAGACGGTTCATGGGACCATAGTTAATGGAAAGTGTCCTGAATTTTAATGCTAAATAGTAGGATATAAATTGATTATTTTTCTATCAAAAGGCTGTTCAGGAGCAGATATTAACTGACTCTCAGCCCAGTCCCAGACAGGCACACATACAACTTGGATGCATACCTTAAATTATCTGCATTTGGGGTAGAAAGCTGTGCGGGAAGGTTTGCACTCCTGCTGCCTGAGCTATGCTGTTCCGGCTTCAAACACTGACCTCTCATCTGGTCTCATAATCCAACATCTTTCTTTCACAAACTTTACATTTACTTTTGGGAACTAGAAGTGAAAGGAAAGAAACACATACCATTCACAGTATCAGGTTCACATTTTTCTTTGGAGTTGCCGTATTTACCCACTATAATCCGTCCAAAAGTAAGAGTTTTTATAATGCTTTCAGAAATGTTCGCTGTGCAAGTACTTGCTTCACAGAAATTAACTGCACAGAAGGAAGAAAACCCACATATATCCAGATCAAGTATTTTTAGTACAAGGATCAACTTTCAAAAATAAAATAGTATTGAGACAATAGAATCTCATTGAATCTTTTACCCCAATGGAAATAAAAGCAGTTGGGTAAATCTTGTCCAAACCTATGCTGCTGAGCTGCTGCAAGTGCTGTTTATGAAGTCACTGAAACCTTAAAAGCCCATACTTTTTGCCATGTCTTCTATGTTCACTGCTTTGGTCCTCGAAAATTTGTAAAACATTATAAAGCTTTACTTCCAGAGTCTTGTTACCCAGGCAGAAATCAGATTTGGTAACCTAACACCACAGAATACAGCAGGAGACAAAAAAACATGTTTGCTTCAAATGCAGTTTGGACAACTAATGGGGAACAGTCCTTTGGTGACTCTGAACCATGATGGATCTGAACCAGTATGGCAGCCTATTGCATTCTCACGTCATATCATACTGCTATAACTTAAAAATTTACTTTGCAGTGCTGCAGACACTTGGATAAAATACTGCAGCACACAGGCAGAAAACTTGGCATCCACCATCACTCCCAGGTACTTTCCAGGGGCTGATTCTCTGCCAGCAAGTTCCTGGTCAGTACCAATGTCCCTAGCACAGAAATTGGCACTTGGGCACTGTGAGGTTTCTGTTGGCATGATCCTCAGGTTTCTCAAGGTTCTTCTGCATTGAAGCTCTGCAATTAACTGTGTCAACAGTACCTCCACTCCATCCTAAGTTTAGTATTGTCTGCAGATTTTCTGAAAAGGCATGCTGTGTTATTGTTCAGGTCTTTGATGAAGACATTAAATGGCACCTGCCCTAGTATCAACCAGCAGGTTACTCTACTTTTACAGTATTCTAATCAAGTCACTTGTCGCTACCCTTTGAACTAGGCTGTTGAGTTAATTTTCAACTCAGCTAATGGTTCATTCAGCCAAGCCATACTTTACCTACCAAACAAGAATACTGAAGGAGATGGTCTCAAAGGCATCTCTAAAATCAAAGTATGTCGTGATCTGTAATTGTCTGTTGCTCTTCTGTTGTCTACATAGCCAGTTATTTCATACAGAAATACTTAAATACATGCTGTTCCTGATTATCTTCTTGTCTTTTACATGCATGGAAATAGACTCCAAAAGGATGTGCTCCCTAATACTTCTAGAGCCTGAGGTAAGCCTGATTGGTTTATGATTCCTTCCGTCCTCCTTCTTGCCTTTCTTGAAGATAGGCATAATGTTTCAGTTCTCTGTGGCCTCCCTTGATGACAGATACCAGTCCCACAGTGTCATCAGACAGGTCTTTCAGCAGTCTAGAATGAATCCTGTCCAGACCTATGGATTTGAATACTTTTGCAGTGATCCTGCCTTCCTTCTAACATACAAAAGCCAGGAATAAGTTGCTGCATTCATGCATGAATACATATGCATCCATATATGAGTACTTATTCAAGCTTTATTTTTTATCTTCACAGGTGTTCAAGCCTTGGTGTGAAAGTGGTTTGGGGTGGTTTATATACTGTATGCTACTTGGGTTTGGACTTACAAAAGAGAGTCCATCTGAAATAAGATTGTTTGGTGCTTTTTTCCCCACTGATGCAAATCCCAGATTATTGCAAATATTCTGACTTCAGCAGAATTAAAAAATTAAACAAACAAACCACAAGGAGGAGGAAAACCAGGCCCTTTGTCATGATTTGTGAAGGAAAGTAACCATGACATAATGTACAAAAGGAATGAAATATGAGCCACGTGGAAATATTCCATCACCATTGGAATGAAAGTAATTGGTTTACAAAATATGCATCTTTATTCTGTTAGCTGGTAGAGAGGAGGCAAATGTCATGGGTAGTATAGAGCTTGTCATGGCTGGTTTAGAGCTATGCATCTTAGTGGCTAGACTGGATTGACTGGCTATGTGGCCCCCAACTTCTCACTGCCAGCATGTCTCCTTGCCTTTTTCTCACTGAGGTATTTACAGGATTGGTCTTCTGTACCAAACTAGTGATATTTGCAAAGCTCATAGAATCTCAAGACTGTTAAGACCTGTTACCATCTAGTGAACATAGTTAAAACTTGTCAGCAAGATAAAGTTGCCAGGGACGTGGAACAATGGACAGATGGGCAGTATAAATGTTCCTCAAGAAAATTCAGATTTTGTAAATGCAGTTATGTTTGCTATTATTTCACATTAATGATACCTGTCCAAACATTCTTACCTCATGCATTTTAATAACTACAGTTATTAAAATATATTCTTTAAGACAATTCACAGCAAATAAAAAATAGAATACCAGAGGAGTGAACATAGGGAATTACAGAGTCAGCATAATGTTTCATTTCCAGTGCTGAAATCCCAGCTGTCATTATTTAAATTAAGCCAACAACTCTGAAACATCCATCATGAAACCAGCCAATCTATCATTGTCTGTTGGATGTACTATCCATCCTGTCATAAGGGAAATGACATGGGAGACCTGAAATTTCCATCTACCTAGCAGTCTTCACCAAGAATATTTTCCTGGATAAGCTAAAGATTTTTCTATGTCCTTCTGACCAAACAAATGAGTTTGTTTGACAAAGGCGCAACTGACAAAAGACAACATATCTGTGTGTCACACTGGTCACAGTGTAAATTTTTGGCTTTGAAAGCATGAGCTGGGGATCTTACTAGTTCTGGAGATACTGTGGCTTATTGAGCCGGCACCCTTGCAGCATTGGCTGAGAGCACCGGCCCCAGCAGTGCAGAGATGCAGAGCTGTGGCACAGGGAACTGAAATGGAGGTCAACCAGGCTAGTGCTATGCCAGGCATAGGAACTTTGACTCATTCAAAACCAGTGCAGCAAGTGTGGCAGTGCCAGTGGCAGCAGGAACTGAGGACAGGCATTGCCCTGCAGAGTGGTGAGCTGGATAGTGTCCCTTAAACACTGGCAGATCCAGACACAGCAATACTGGCCACTGAGATCTGAATCAGATTTCCAAGTAGCTGGGATCTTCAAAGAGGAATTCGAACAAAAGTCAAATTGTCTAGAAACAGGCCACAGACAGTTGAAACCTGTAATGTCTTCCCCAGATATATTACTCTTTTTAAGAAGTGACAGCTGTAGGTAAGGGATATAGCCTTACCTAGCAAGAAGAACTGTATCACTGCTTGTGGATCTGACCCTATTGAGCAGGTCTTGGCAGGGGGAGGGGAGGGAAGATCAGAGGCCTCCCAAGGCATAGACATTCCCAGAAATGGCACCAGCTGCCCATGCTGCCAGGCTTGTACTGACCTATCTCACAAAGAGATCCCACCCACTCCTCTGGGCACATGCAGGCTCCATCGTGACAGATGCCACCGTTGAGGCAGAAGCATGGAGGTGCCAAGGATTCTGTAGAGTCTGTGTTAGGAAAGAATCAAGATATAAATATATTAATTAATAGGTATGTGAAAACACATATCTATCTAATCTGATGAAGGAAAGAAACAAGCATGATTTATTTGAAGCTTCAACTAAAAAATACATGTGACCCGCAGTCTCACGCATATACTCAGTCACTGGTCCCTCCTTGCCCCTAAAACCAATGGCTTGAATGTGAGGTCAAAGCTTTTCAGTGTGAATTTGCATTCCCACAATAATATAGGTGGAAAAGTTTTGTGCAGCTGCTGGATGAGCAGGAGTGATGATGTGGGCCTTCAGGGTGCCAAATGCTCAAGCTGTTGAACCCATGAAATGCCCAAATTACTTCTGCAGGATTTCACAGGAGCAAGAAGGCAAAACAGGGCCAGAGATTCCCAGCAATGAGGAACCCAGAATGGTAACAAAGACACAGATAGTCATACATGCAATAATCAGGCAGAGATACTCTGATTTAAGATGGGTGTTATAGGATAAAACAGATAAAAACCCATGCCCCAATCTCAGCCATAGCCTCTATCCATGCTGCAGGACAGGTGGCAATTTTTTTGGCAGAAATAGTAGGTTTTGTTTGAAGTAGTCGTTGCACAGGTTGCCACAGCTTCAGGAAACAAAAAGGCATGGTATAAGCAATAGCAGAGAAATTGCAGATCTTACGATTCATATAATATTCAGAACTACTGAATATACTATGGTATTTGCTGTGTTTGGCAAGCTCTAAGGGGTGTTCTGCAACAGAAATTGCAACAGGGAAGGGGTTGATGGACCTCAGGCTCTGAAAGATGGATCCAAGACTTGGGGGATATCACAGACCAAGGCTTCCTCACAGTCAGCCTCACCTGGTCCCTAAGAGAAGATGAAGTTGGAAGCCCTTCCCATAAGGTTCATGGTGGAAATTGTGCACCTGTGCACTGGATGCAGCGTATGCCTGGAAATAATGTGGAAAAATGGAGCTGAGGGCTGCCATTTGATCTGACATTTTAGTGCCTGTGTTTTGAGATGCTGACAAATAAAGCCAGAAAATTAAAAGAAAACAGTGCTGTCAGGAATACATGTGCTATTGTGTATTTCTAATTGTGTCACTGAATTAAAAAGATTGCCTAACTTCTTACTCTTTAATGGGATTCATAAAACTGGATGATTATTGCAAACTATAGGAGATGTGCCACGTGGCAGGGGTAATTCAGTTCTTGGCACACATTGCTCGGCTTTTGCTCATGTTGTTGCTATTTAGCATTTGTGTTTCAGGCTGTCTCAGCAACTTTACAGCCAGATGTCTATGATGATAGTGGAATAACATCTATGTGTCACTAGGTGATGTCTCTGCTAGCCATCAGCTTTTCAAAACACATTCTGTCTCCATTGGAAATCTTACAGAAAGGAAAGGAAAACTCCTCTAGCAATTGAGATGTGGGTGGCCGAAGTTAAGCAGCTGCAGGGAATGGCTATATCTGGGGGAGGTGGGTGCCTGGTTGGGCAGCTGTTGCCTCATTGCCCAGCAGTGCTGAGTCACCTGCCAGGCACATGCGTCTGGCACATGGGGCCATGTGGCAGAGGAGCGACACCAGGCCCAGCCACCTGCTTTGGACTGGAAGCCTGAGCACCCACAATGTACTTGGGAACCTACAGCCCAGCTCCAAGCCTCTCTCTTGCTTGGTGAACGTGTGCCCGAAGCAGCCACACAGAAGGTGGTGACACAGCAGGGTAATCTGGCACAGAGGATCCCAAAACCAGAGAGGTACTGGTGCTGCCCTGCAAATGCACAGACCCTGGCCTGCCCACCAAGGAGCAGGGCAGGGCAGGGGCTGGGCAGCCTCGGGTGGGAGCAGAGGTGATGGCGCTGCCACAGAAGGACTAGGGTGTCGGGGTCTGGCTTTGGCACTGTTAGTCACAGGCTGCAAAAGGAGTGTAAGGAAAGGGAAAGATGAAAAGGAAGACTGAGCTGACATTCCTTTGAAAGCAGTAAAATAGAAAAAACATGAACTTTTGGGGTAAAAAGTTCGGTGTTTACCCTGGAGGTGCAGAGACAGCTGCCATTCAGCCTGTGCAGCAAAGAACAGGTGCCAGCAAATATTATCAGCCTTACCTTTGCCTTCCTGAAAAGAGTCCGTCTGTAACAACAACGTGACACTTGTGGAATCTGCTAATGCTAGTCAACACTGTGGCTCTATTTAGAGCTTCCTGGTAACCTTTTTTTTTTAGCCTACTCTTCAAGCTCTCATGTGCCATTGTAAAGTGTTTGATTGGTTTGGTTTTTTTCACAGGGAAATCTGTGTCTTTCTCAAATATGAATTCCTGAGCTGTCTAATGCAGTCATGTCTACCCCACATGCAGTAAACCTCATTAGGCTACAGTAATTGTGGCACTGGTTTAAAATCATGGGGCTTTTCTGGTTTTATTTTAAGATTCAGGAAACATATTTTTATTTGGCTTTGGCTTTTAAGTTTTGCTCACATTGATCATCTCAAGAATCAGATTGATTTTGACCATATATATTTTTAAACTACAAAGAAAATATTCTTGCATAATACTACAACAGCATGAACCACTGAGGTTATTTTTAATCAAACATTGTGAGAACTGTTAACGCTGATACTTGTGGTTAAAGTTTGAATGAATAAGAAACGCTACCAATGCTACCACAACAAGCAATACATCAGATGGGCATGGAGGTATTCTCCATTTATGAAGTAGCTGCAGTATAAATCCAGTTCCTAGCAGCTTGTTTACCTGCAGTTGTGTAGATCCTAAGCATTACCAGATGTATCCCCAAGTTGCACTGAGACTTAACTCCCATCTCATCTGGGTTTAGCTCCACCGAGACAAAGCAAGCACTGGTCATATACTTACATTAGCAAAGGTAGATTGTTACTTATTTGTGTTAAATAATTGCTGTTTACCTACATACCATTTCTTGGGTTTGAGTATATTCCCTCACTACAAACATCTGATAAATCTCTTGAAGTAAATATAGCCTATAAGTAAATATAACCTAATGCATATATAAACTTTTCCCTAGGCTTCTTGGTCTCCAATTATATTTGACGCCCTGCTGAACAAGCAGTCAAGAGTATCTGATTCGTTCCATGAATTCTGAATATAGGTCCATGCCTCATTTTGTATCACATCAATATAGTAAGTATTTTGCTGAAAGGAAACACTGACCAGTTTTCTGCTCTGAGTTTGCATGCAGAAGTAGCTTATGAGGGTGCATTGACCTGATTTTCAGGAATAGAATATGCAAACCAGTATCTCTGATATTCTTGCAACAAATTTTTCTATAATGCAAGTCGTAATGAAAACATGAACAAGTGCTATACAGCATGTTTTGCTTGTATGCATGCAAGCAGATCAACATATACAAAGCTAAATATTTCCTCTTTAAAACATAATTTACTAGACTAGCTAGAGGTTTATTTTTGTCTTTTGTAGAATAAATCAGATTTCTACTAGAAGAATGAGAAAATTTCCAGACATTTCTTGAAGGTCTATCAGAATAATTATGTACAGTGTAAACTGGTTACAAGGAAAATACTTCAGAAATTGTTTGCCATCCTATTCTGTTTTACAGCAGAATGCAAAGTATGGGGTAGTTCTTTAAACATCAGTGTAAGAAGAAAAACGTTTACACCTAAGAAGGGTACAGCATGGATGTAATAAATTTTATCAGGAATCATATTTAAATATTTAAGGAAAGGAAAAAAAAACAAAGAGCTCAAATGGAGTAGAATTCTATTTCTCACCTGTTTTAAATCTGAGGACAAGCTGCCAAATACACAGCGCGCAGAGAGTCACAGTCACTACACAACAGGTAATTCCAACCAATATTCTGTGGAGTGAAGACATGTTGTGGTGCAGGTTGTCTGCTCTGCCGTAAAATGGTATTATACATTCATAAACTTGTGATGGATAAACCATTAACTTACCTGTCGAGTGCTAAAACTTTAACCTTTTCTGTTCCACTAAGGAAAAAAAAAGTTTCGGTGGAGAAGTAGCACACCGTTATTTCTATCATTTTCCACCCAGTAAAACATTTGACTTATCAAGGCATTAAATATCATGTCTTCTACTTGCTATAGGAAAATGTTCCAGCTCAGACATCCAGCTACATTTATACTGATAACGGCTCAAGTCTGTTATATGAGTGTGCAGCATGGCTCAGAGACACGCCAGTGAACCTCTCTTCCCTTCAAAGAAAGCATCTCTCTATATATGTGTGCATGTGTGCATTTATATATGTATGTGTGTATTTATATATATGTGTGTGTGTGTAGAGCCTCCTGGGATGTGACTCTGATCCTCAGACTAGAGCTGC
Organism: Coracias cyanogaster; assembly: GCA_033124195.1. NCBI lineage: Eukaryota > Metazoa > Chordata > Aves > Coraciiformes > Coraciidae > Coracias > Coracias cyanogaster. The sequence continues at coordinate 66,425 of JAVSBS010014425.1, read as the reverse complement.
ATGTGGTCTAGGGGGTACTGGCTGCCATGGACCAAAATTGTGCCAGGCAATGTGCTTAGTCCTGTTGTGTGGCCTCATTCTTTTGCTGGCACAGCCATAACCACCAGACTCTGCAGTGGGGAGGCCAGGCAGGACCCAGGGGAGAGGCTGCGGAAGGGTGAGAAGAAAGTCTCTGCTTTGCAGCAGCATTCCTCTTGTGCAGAGGGGAGGTGGAAATGCTGACTGCATTAGCATTGGCCTAGATCAGGCACTTGGCACACACTTTCAGGAGAGTAAATGTCATTTCAGTACTACATAGTTTGGACATACAGTGCAGAGCCTTGTTACATCCCTTCTGTGCACCTCTAGCGTTAAATATATATATAAATACTTAGCAGGCACTGACACTACTGAGAATAAAATTTGTGTCTTCAGATTCCCAGGACATATTATTCATCCAGAAAGGAATGGGAAAGAAAAAGAAAATAGGGAAAAAGACAAGTAAAAGGTGAAGCGGAAAGAAAAGTCATACCACCAGAACTGCCAAAATCAGTATCTTCTTCTACACACATGCTAGTGTGTCTCCCACTGACAAATTAACAGTCAAAGTAAAGAGGCAAGTAGAGCTATTTAAAGAACTACTTGGAGTAAACACTGTCTTTTTTATCATCAGCGATCAGTGGATGAATCCCCTGCATGTGATTAGGAAGAGTACCTTGTTTTTACATGGTCATCTTCATTAGTGAGAAAAAGAGGTTTGTTGGGCTTTTTTAATTACCAAAGCACTTCCATCTCAATTTTAGAAACAGAAGTCAAAATACTGATGTGTATGCCAAGGATGTACAAAATCCAGTTAAAAAAAGAGCTCAGGACTCTGGGGATGTGGCCCAATGGTCTAGCCACTAGATACTACTGCAACTGCTAAATGTTACTGTTTCTTTGCCAGCTTACAGATTATTAAGATGTTTTTTCCTCTTATCAAGAAAAAAGGTTAGTAAGAAAACGTATGCATTTAATCTCCTTGGTGGCAACCTGCAAAATATTTATAAAAATTATCATACTGGTATTAAAAAAATCAATAAGGAAAATAACAGACATTTAATTTTTAGTGATCAAGAAGCACTGTATTGAGGAAAGCACCTAAGGACATAGGAAAGACTGAGGAAATGCTGAAGTAATGAAGATTACATTTACAAATGGAAGCTCTAAAATTGTTATATATGCTTCTTCAGACAGCTAAATGTCTTAAGACTCTGCTCACAGAGGTTTTTAGTTAAAAACTGGTTGTGCCACTACACCAGTGACTGGTACTGGGACAAACCTGCAGGTGAGACAGGGCTGTTTGCTGTCCCTTAGGCACAGCTCTGTCCAGCTGGGGATCTGCCTGCCCGTCTGTGGGTTACGGGTGTGTGCCTTGTCCTAGATCTTTCCTCAATCTGTGTTATTCTCATTAGCAGGGAAAACAAAGAAGGGAAAAGGTCCTCGGTGTTGGGTTCAGCACAGGGACACAAAGAAGGTGCAGGAGCCTGGCACGCAGCCTGTGGGTAGGAGAGAGTTGTAGGGTGGGAGGAAAGCCCTCTCCCTGGCACAGAGGGGATGTTTGAGCATTTTCACTCAATACAATGCCAAACTGCAGATCCTCCCCAAGGAGGTTCCATAGACACTAGCAGGCTTTCTTCATCAGAAGGGCAGAAGCGGGTCTCTGTGGGGCCGGGCAGCAGATCTTCCCCCTTTGCCCAGTGAGAGCAGCTGTGGGTGATGGCTGGGTGGCACAGCTCCAGGGCTGGCCCCAGCACGCATCCCACTGCCCCCCAGCCATCCCGTGGGCTAGGGAGCATTTGCAGAGTGGCCCAGACAAGCTCTGGCAGCCTGACGGCTTCATGGCCCAGCTATCTCACCACTGTTGAACTGTGAACAGCCGCAGTGCAACCTGGGGAGAAACATCTCCTCCTTATCCTACTCACAAAGAATGCTTAGTACCTTTGAATGTGTTAATTACTTTACAGCCTCTTGCCATAAGCAGCTAAATGTTTGCTTTTCTCGGGTTAGAAGGGCCAAGAGTTGAAAACTGGCCCTAAGAGACACACAGGAAGATGTCCGTCCCTGCACTGGACTTGTACAGAGCAAAGCAGAACCAAGTGTGATTCAGATAGTCTGGATCTTGCGGGCAGGGAAACTGAGTCACAGATGAATTCAGCAACATTAAGCTGCATCCAATATAGCACCAAGTCTGAGGTTTATAGTATATTGAAAGCATACCCAGATTCTGAGTCACAGGTCTGGGTCCTTTGCTAGTAGAAATGCTGCTAAGGATAGCAGGGACTTTGCATACGTGCAGAGATTTTTAAATGACAAAGTAGGAAGAAACAAGAATTAATTCTTGTGGTTACTGACATTGCCCTTTCTGTTCAATGGAAACAACATCCTTGCTTCTTTCCTTTACATTGCTAACATCATCATGGACATCTTTGAGCAGCATTATGTGTTTAGATATACAAAATATTGTAAGTACAAAACCGTGGTTTGCAAGCACAGGTCTGCAAATGGAAGGCAGTTTGTCAACTGGGAAGTGGAAGTAGGATTGTGAGCAAAAAAGATTGGGAACTTTGAACTTCACATGAATATTTTATATAAAACTTAAAGAAAAAAAATGGCATAAAGAACTAGATGGCAAAAACAAAACAATAAGTGCATCCTAAAGGACAGCACACATTTATGAAAATATTAAACCGTGTTTATATGATAGAATAATCAAACAGAAATAAAACCATATTACTTGCAAATCTGTATATGTGATGCAGCTGCAGGAAGACAAAACCATTCGTGAGTGACTAGATATGTTTCTTCTGCTTTCCTCCATTTCTTTTAAGCCTTAATTAGAGCCAGATGTTTCTTATTTCCTTTCTTTTTTGTTTTCAAGCCTGAATAAAGTGTAGTGCCAGGAGTAAACACCATCTTTGACTTTTTTTATGTGTCAACTGCATCTGGCTGAGTCAGAGTCACAAACCAGTAAAATTCCAGCAAAGCAGTGCAAGCTTTCACCCCTGCTGTCATACCCATTTGGAGCAGGGAATCAGTATTACTGCTTCTGGGGGTTGCCACACAGGAGCCATAAAAATCCTGCAGTGTGTCTGAAAACCTTGTCTCTGGTAAATAACTCTGGAGGGAGACTGGAATCCCATATACCATGAATGCAGCTTCCCCTCATGTAGTCTTAGAGTGCTAGGAGTGATTTCTAGTTGCTTAGTGGCTATAGTTATATAGATCTGGCGTCTGTTTTCCATTTCTTCTTTCTCCTCCTCAGGGATGCAAGGGCTGGTAACCACAGTATGTAGACATAACCATTTCTGCTTCAATTTCATGCCCTTACTGTGACGTTGACCTCTTGGATAACATCCTCTGTAGAATATTTTGTCATTAAACGGCAATGGCCTATGTGCAAGAAGAGCTTTCTTTCTGAATCCAATTGCAAAGTATGCTGTAGTATTTATAATTATGTTTTTCAAGTACTTCTTTAATGGTTTTTTTTTGTTCTAAGAGTTGTATCAACTACAGAAACCTGTGAGCTGCAACAATTATGTAGCAAGGTGTTCGAAATTTTTCTGAAAAAGTCATCTGAGGACAAGTTATGCCTTATTTGACAAATAGTAGGCTTTTTACTCCCACATATTTTGAGCAAGCACGTATTTTACCTAGAATAGATTTTAAAGGCAAGTGCCTAGCAGTTTTCCAGTTGTCTATCTCCGTTTTAACAGATGTGCTCTTGTTGTGCAGCCCTTGGGAGTCAGACTTTCTTCCACTACTGCACATGCTAAAGGGCTTTTTGGATAAAAAACTATTCTGTTTTCTTCCACTGACTTCTGTATCAGTAACTCCTACCCCAGCTACTGTAGTTCAGAGGAACTGAGCCATGTGGGAGGAGGGCATTAAGGTACCAGATAAACCAAAGTTTTCTAGTGCTTCAGTTTAAAGGATGAATGAACCTGTAGGATTGCAATTCCTTGCTGCCAAATTTACTCTTAGTTCGAGCTACATTTAGATACGAGCTAAAAAAGTATTTATTTACAGAATATAGAACAAATATCACACTTACTAAGCTTTACAGACACAGGTAATGCAAACGAGAGAAAGCCACATTTAACCCATTTATCCTCATGATAAAACTGTAATGAGTCCCTTCCCTTCTGTCACCTTACCCGTGAGGGTGCTTCTATCAGTGATGCCAAAGGAGTAGACCTCTGCAGCACAACCATTCCACACTACAGGCATTTTGGGATTCTAATTTTGTCCCAGGAATGCAGATGCCCATTAGTGCTTGGAGCATACAAAACATAATGCTGGAGAGCACCACTGAACTTCATTTCTTGTGAAGGGATTCCAGCTCCCACACTCTGACTCATCTCCATGATGCAAACTTTGATGCTTAAGTTAGGAGAAGCAGGTGAGGTCCAAAGCACTCTCTTAATCCAGACTAAAATGCTAGTACACTACATCAGTACTACTGGTGCACCCAGTAGTGTGATCAGGGACCTAGGAACAACAGGAGCAGCCTTGCCTTTAAGCTGCCAGCTTGGAGATGCTCTTTTTCCCTCAGAACATCTTGTTCCCTGGTTGTCCAGGGAGTGGTTTCAGCCTCCTTTCCTTTGGACTACTAATTCCTTTGCAGCCTGCTGACAACATTGAGCAAGCTCTCTTGGGCTCAGGCAATGCTGTCCCAGGACGGTCTTACCATGAGTGACTCCGTGAGGGGAAATGCCTTCCCATTGTGAGCCAAGCTTCTGCTACACACTGAAGCTGGTCTGTCTTACACAGAGCCAATGCCCAAACGTGCATTTTACATAATTGCCTGAATGGAATGGGGCATGCAGCCTGTCACTGCCTTTACTTTGAGGCTGACCATGAGAGTAAGCAGTCATATTGGTGATGTGGTTGGAGGTAGCTGAGACCAGCCTGAACCCCAGGGGATACAGTGACATTGATACATTTGATTTTCTAGTGCAAATTGTTTGATTCCCCAACTGGTTTATTTTAAGCCACTTTTTTTTTTAAGTTTCTGACTGGTAGTTTTCAGAAGTCTTACGCAAATCTTTCAGATATTTGAGCAATCAGATGAAATGGGAGATCAGAAATTACTGACTTTCTCTCCCTTACTTGGTCCTGGAGAAATTTAGAAGTTTTCTTACATACAGGTAAGTGCATCCTCCCCTAGAAGTTCTTCACAGTTGACAAAAAAAACACTCTCTGTCAAATATGCAACAAAGTGGCATCAAATCTATGGAACGGTGAAAACAAGCCATGGAATTGTAACCTTTAATGAATAATCAATTCATCCCCAAAATGCAGTCTGAGCGTGATCAAAATTACTTGCTACTTTTTGACAGACATGGTCCCTAGTTCTAATTTTAGAAAGTGGTGAAAAATATGAAGAGGATAAAATCTGTAATTGCCAACATTTCTTCAAGTATCTCAGTTTTTTCTTTCACAATGCATTTTCATCTTACAGCAGAAAAAGGGTTTTGTTTTTTTTCTTTAAAGGAAAAAGGGAGTAAAGTAAAATAAAATCCAAAATATTTTTATTCTTAAGCTTGCAAAAACATAAGGATCCTGTTCATGCAGTTCTGTTTACGTGGCTTGCTGGCTGCTCCATTGTGTATGACACAGAAGACCAGATCCAAATCTGGGATCTCATTTTTACATAGCATTTGACTTCTGTGGATCTGTGAAACTTTATTGCCCGCACCTCAAGAGGAGTTGTTTTAACCTATGTTGTAAATGGAAATTAAATAGTAGAATCAAGGGAATTTGTGATGAGGCAGTGCTGACCTTTTGTGAATTCGAGTCCAATTCATTCAGTTGTCTGGATGGGCTATGAGAGTAATATGTCTATCCCACCCCATTTTGCCCCATAAATTGTTGTATTTTTTCCCCTGAATCATGACAGGCAACTTGTATTAATAAATCAATTTTATTTAAATAAAATTACAGGCATATGTTGTCTGTTATAAACTATTATGTAATTTTTCAAATGCACCGATATTTAACAATAATTTAAATTTTTTTGAGAGCAGCTACCTTTTTCTGAGTGGCATTTGTAAACTTGTCAGACTTCCTTCCTCTCATTCAACTCAAGCAAAACCTGTTGCTAGTGAAATGCCAGAGGTTGTACCTTTTTCATCATAACAGGTACCTTACTGTTCCTGCGCATCTCTTTTGAACAATGCTTGAGAAGAAGAGGTCAGGTGTTCTGTGTAGCAAAAACCCACCCTGAAACGGGGTGTTTCTTTCCTTTGTGGCACCAAAAATACATCAGGCACAAAACCCCAGCATGACATTCACTGTGCATATACTGTAAGTATTAAAAATTGAACCAAAGTGACCACTGTTTGAAACTTCAGAATCTGTTTTTCCATGCATTTCTTCAAGCTTAATAATGCAATGCCACTTTCTCTTCCATGAAGACAGAGTTTTTGTAAGAAGCCTGTCCTACAGTTCTATGTCACAGACTGTGTTAGTCTCCAGGTTTGGCTTCTTTAAAGGCATTTTTGATAAGCATGGTTGCACCAAAACCAGTGGATCTGTCTGATGGGTTTAGTCATCCAGTTCTCTGATCGTTTATGGGAGATTCACAGCAGGAAGACAGGAGATACAGGTGATACCTCTCAGCAGGCTGAGTTCTGCTCAGGTTTTTCAACCAACAAAACCACACAGACCTACAGCCGCTGCTGGGCTAATGCCCAGGTGCAGGTAAGGACAGAGCTAGAGCCACCAGGCTGAGGCAGTCACAGGACAAACCACGGCAGGCAGCCACTCTTGTGGACATCACGTTCGAGTATTGGCACTTTTTGTTTCTGAAAAGGCATTTTTTTCAAAAGGAGAGTTTGCTAAGCACCCTCCACATTCATAGCTCACTCAGGTTATTGAATGCCATGAAGCTCACTTTGTCAACTGATTTTGACTTGGCTTATCACAACAGACATTTGTAATAAGCCTCAGGTTCTCTCTGATACATTACGATCATTGCTGCTTAGCACTGCAGAAGCTTTATCCCCAACCATGCAAACAGGAAAAAAGTCTGCCCTTTAAAAAAGTCCCAACAATTTAGAGATAAGGGTGATGCAGCACAATAAAGGTAAGATTAGCTGGGTGTAATGACACACTGCCTTTGGCCAATGTATCCCTGCTGTAATTAACAGGCAAGCTCCTCAGCAAAGCTATGGGTCTTCCCTGTGGCTCATGCCAACAGAAAATCTGATTTTAATGGAACCACAGTAATGAAACTCAAGTCTCAGATTTGCTGAGTGGAGTAAATATCAATTAATTCAGAGTTTACAGTGAGACCACTGTAAAGCTGAGACACAGAGCTACAAAAATGCCATTACCAATACCTAGCTTACAAAAATGTCCTGAGACAGGCTTCATTGCAGTTTGTCAAAACCTCCAAGGCCCTTCAGAGAAAGACATTGAAGATGGGCAAACAATTATTAAGAAAAGCAGTGAACTTTGGCTAGCAATCTGCAGTTTCCCCTTTGACATTTGTAAACGTAGAAATATTTGTCAGCTGACTATTCTTGCTTTCCAAAGTAGATTAATTTGGATAATCTGACACCTGGTTACAAGTGTCACTTCTCAATACTTGGCAAAGACCTAAGCTAATTTTTAAAATTACTAACTGGAGTCTTCTAAGAAGACATATGAAAGCTTAGCCAGTTTATCATGCTTTTCTTCATGCTTAGGTTATCCCTTTAGTTTAGAGATACAGCACCTTAATATTTGCACAGTATTAAATATATTTATCAAGAAAAACACTGAAGAAATTTGCATTGTTCCTGCCTATGAGAAGCAAAGTACTTTCTGAAGATGTCCTTCAGAATAAACGACATCACTGATTTTGGAAAGGCATTGATAACACTGATGATCTAAAATTCAGCATTAACATGTGCAACTAAGGAAGGTGATCCTTTAAAAAGGGGAGATAAAAGGTAGATCTTAAAAATTAAGTGAATGTTTATATTGCATTGAAAGTAAAAGATCTTTCGAAAAAGCCTTTAATTTTTTTTTTTTCTGAGTCTTGGAATCCCCTTGAACTACAAACTATTTTATTACCTACCTTTTTAAGCAAGCAGCTTACTGCAATTAGTATTTTTGTGCTACTCTTATTTTTTGGTTCACACTGAAAAAATATAAGGGAGACTCAGAAGTGGTGGTACCAGGTCCTACAACTCTCATTTATCTACCAGAGCCCAGCTCTGCATTCCTGTAGGAGCACCTGGAAATATTAGAAGAAACACACTTCTGCAGCATCACACCTGGCAAACTGGTATTGTTTGAATGGAATTTGTTGTCCTGCTCTAGCCTGTTTCAGAAAATAATTATAAAATAATATTTTTAGAAAGGGTTCTAAAGGGAAGGGTCTGTTTTCCAGAATGACCACCCTACCATGACCACCTTACCACTGATGGGTATGTAAAATGGCCCATGGCCACCAGCATGCATTCCATGTTCAGTCCTGTGCAAAACAGAGTCTAGATGCTACTATGCCACAAGCTGCTCATGACAGTCTTTCAAAAGACCTATTTAGAGCCAGAGCAATGCTTCAAAAGTGTGTCCCTTAGGGGTAGTGTGCTTATCTATGACATCATTTTTTGATGTCTTTTGCTGCGTGTTAGTTATTTCCCTTTTGTTGAGGTTGGAGTTCATCCCAAGCGGCACTGAGTGCTGGGGAGAACACCTGCCTTTCACCAGATCCAGACTTCCATTTTGGTGGAGAAAATAAATATAATTAAAAACAATATTATTTTTTCATTCACTCACTGCTGTGGGTAGCTGGGCATGGAGCTACTATGAAGGCAACACCTACCCTCCCACAGCTCACCGTGCAGCACTGTGCAGGCTGCCCAGCACTTGTGGGAGTGACACAGGGAGCAACAAGGATGCAAATTCATCTCATCCTGTCCAGAGATCAGCATTTCCCACTTCTGACCAAGGTGCTGGGTCTAGTAATGTGTCTGGTATGAATCCTGCAAAAATCCACCAAATTATACCAAAGCAAAGGAAATTACTTTGGGAAATAAACTGGTTTTGCTGGACATTGCGCCACTGGACACTCCTCAGCCTTTATGGAAAAAGGAGTGCCTTGTTGTATGAGGAGTGCCTGAGGGAACTGGGTTTGTTTAGCTTGGAGAAGAGGAGGCTGAAAGGAGACCTCATTGCTCTCTACAGCTACCTGAAAGGAGGTTGTAGTGAGGCTGGTGCTGGTCTCTTCTCCCAAGTAACTAATGACAGGACAAGAGGTAATAGCCTCAAGTTGCACCAGGGGAGGTTTAGATTGGCTATCAGGAAGAAGTTCTTTACTGAAAGAGTGATTAGCCATAGGAACAGGCTGCCCTGGGAAGTGGTGGAGTCACCATCCCTGGAGTTGTTTAAAAAACGGGTGGATGTGGTGCTTCAAGACACGGTCTAGGGGTTACGAAGATGTTTGTAGAAGGTTGGACTAAATGATCCTAGAGGTCTTTTACAACCTAAATGATTCTATGATTCTATTTGAATGTTTTAATTGTACAAGTTGTATTTTCTTTGCAGCTAAAGAGCACCTCTGCTTTATTATGGAAGTAGATGATGAAATAACTTAAGTCAGGGTCCATGTATTTGCCCATAACATGTATTTGGAAAATGTAGCTCAGCCTCCTGCACAATGACCAGCCTAACAGTCACGGATCACTGCTCAGTTGGCTGATTTCCACCTGGAAGATAAACCTAGCTTTGCAAATAGTAGATCAGATTAAACTTTCAGGGGAGCAGCACATGTTTTGAAGTGACACAGTGAAGTGCTGCGGCCTGAGTTCTGGGCCCCAAGTTGGAGCTGACCTGTGATTCGCAACCTAGCAGAATGTTTTGGTTTTCCTACTGGCTTCATGTTCCAGAGGCAGAACTTGGCCCACCTGTGTCTTTGTGGCTCAGTCTTCACCCAAGTGGTTATGTCTGGGGTGATGGGCGAGGCCAGGGCTATATTAACCAGAAGATGATCAGTTAGAAGAGCTTCCTGTGGGGTGTGGCTTTTATTGGGGCTGATTGCATCTTACTGAGCTCTCTCAGTGGTGCCCTTCCATGTGAAGGGCAACTGAGGAAGCTATCTCTGTCGGTTGTGTCCAGCAGATGATGCTAGCACCATAGTGGGCAGTGGAGGAGCTGGGCCCACAAGAACCTACGGCAAGACTGTCTGAAAGAAGCCTTCTGAGGGGATGTTGCTGAGTTCAGCTTTGGCAACTGATGGTAGCATAAAATGATGATGGCTGAACCAGCACAACACACAGTTACATCACTCAGTACAGGTTAACATGTCCTATCAGATCAGACAAACTCAAAGGGGATAAAAATTCAACACATTCTCTTCCATTTTTTTTAGATTCAGAATTGCTAAAACAGTCAAAAAAGAGAGGCTGTTAGGATGTCTAAGCCTGTAATTAACAACTTGAAATACAGTCTCCAGTCTTCAAAGAGTAAGGAAAGGGTAATTTGTTCCACTGTTCTTGAAATTCTCTTGAAATGGCTCCCAAGAAGTGACTAGTTTGGAAAAAAGAATTGTTTTTCACAGTAGAACAAACTCATCATCTGAAATATTAGAATATTTTTTTATTAGAGAAGAATCACTGAACTAATTAGGCAAATTAAGATTTGGGACTATGTATTAATTTTTAAAAACTGAGTGACACATCTCCTGCCTCCCATTTACATCTAGCTAACTTTCCTGTAAGATTACATGGCTTTAGGATAAGTGAGAGAAACAAAGTACATGCATTACATATTTGGTCCTTATCAAAATTTTACTGATGTTCTCTCTATAGGCAAGAGACTGAATTAGCAGTCAGGAAGTCTGCATTCAATTCCCAGGCCCTATCTGCTGCATGACCTTCAGCAAATCAATTCACCTCTCTGTGACATATCTTTCCCTCTGTAAAACAGAGTCAAAGAGGAGATGTGGTAAAATACTGATATGTGCAGATGAAAAATGCTAACAAAGACTCAAGGTCACTGAGTGCAATAATTTTTTTTTCTTTTATTTTCCTCTACAAGAGAGTAGGCTATCTTGTAAAGGGAAAGACTTTGCATCTTTTTTTCAGGAATTACAGCTTATTTTCGCTGAAAGATGTGGTGTGTGAATTTTAGGTTTGTAAAACCATATAGAAAAACAAAAGAGTGCTTTTTGTGTGCATTGCCAATATCTCAGATGAAAAAATAAGAAGATTTCCCTGTGACTGGTCATGTCAATGTACAACTGAAGGCTCATTATCAACATTACAACAACCTTTCAGTTTTGCTACTTCAGTTCTCAGACAAAGCAGACATAATGTTGAATATGTGCTGATTTGCAACAGAACTACTGCCAAAGATGAACACTTTAGCAGAAATAAATTACGTAATTAATAAAAAATTATGACCATAGAAGTTATTCCACAGCAGATGTAATACAAAAATTATTATAGTGTCACCATACAGTTGGCAGGAAAGCAGAGCTAACTAAGACAAAAGAGTATCTGTGTCTGGGAGAAAATACAAAATAAAAAAGACTGATTCTTATTTTAAATTCAAACAAGCTGATATATTAAAAGTGTGCAGGTGAAGATAAATTCTAAATTTTGCCATTCAAAGGTAATTAAAATGACTTATGCAAAGTCATAAGCTATGCTGAAAAAAGCTTCAGACTAGCATTCTCAAACCTGCAAAGTATCAAATAAAAGTCACTCTTACATCAATCTTTGATGTCTTTGAGAAAGCTCCCACAGGATGAACGTGATCATACAGAATAATAACTCCCACCATTACTCGCATGCAGAACATAAGGGTCTCTTCACTGGTGAATCTACTCCTGTACTCTCTGGAAAATAGAACAAAAGAAATAAATGGTCTTGACATTTTACTGGACAATTCTGCAACTAGACTATGAGCACAAGAAATCTGAATTAATATTTTAAGGCTGAAGATGCATCATAGTAAGATTTTAAAGAACATTGAACCACGTAAGTCCTTGTCAATTTAGAAGAAGAGTTGGAAAGAAAATAGAGATATGTAAACCCCTTCTAATACTCCCTCACAGTTCAGATCCTCACTTTAACAAAATGGCTATGATGATGGCTTCACACAAAACTTCCATAGTTCATGAAATATGATGGAGATTGATCATACTTTTGTTTAATCTTAGAAACACAACATATCAGGACCTCAAAGGAAAGATGCTCTTTTTCCTTAAAGTCCTACTTTGAAACAGTTAATAAACATTTAAGTGGGATCTAATTTCAGCGTCTGTTAAGTTCAGGGCTTCACCTAGGTGGATCATAGACATCGCTATTTCTCTTCTAAGTCCATAGGCAACTTCAACAGCCCAGATTCACTGAGCATCTGAAGTGTCGAGGCCTACTAGACAGGACTGGACTGAACTAATTCCAAAGAGTTTTTATTCGACTTTTCAATTCCAAAATAAGAATATGGATAAGGCAGCTCCTATTGGCTCTAATCCCTGAAACCATCATCAGGAAATGAAAAACTAAAGATAGTAGAGAAAACCGGAAATTATCACAATATAGATTTTTTTTTTCATTTAAACACATCATTAAAAGCACTTAAATCTGTACTATACTACCTCTCAGTTTACAACAACTTAAACTTTTACACAGCATCATAACATGAATAGATTTAAAGGCTACAGACATTTTGATGTGAAAATGCTTGATTATCCCAGCATTAGAACTAATCTTCTGGTACATGACTCATAACTTTCTGTTTCTCTACTTTGGCCAAAAAATGAGCTGACACATAAGGTTACTTTTCAATTCCTGCTTCTATGATGTCCCAGGATTTTGAGATGAGTCCCACATCCTATGTACACTTCTCCAGAATTTTCATAATCAAACACAGTAACCTCAGGAGTTCTACCCTTTATATGGCACCATGAACAAATGATTCACAGACAGGAAGACTACCGTCATTCTCTCTTGTATGTATTTTCCACTCAAAGAGACCTCTAACCTAAAAAACACTGAACTAAATGCATAGCTGAACAACAGCAACCCCAGTGGCCACATCTATACTACAAATGCAATTGTACATTTTCCATACAGCTGAACTTTTTCATATCCAGAATAAGATGGCTGCAACCACAAAAGATCTGCTCAGATGACCCTCAAAATAGTCCCTGTGTGTAATTTGCAAAAGCACTACTTGGAAGAACCAAAATGTTGCCCTTAATTGTGCTAATAACTTGGCAGCATGGCCAATCAAGAAACAGTAGTTGGCCTATGGCCTTGGTTAGACAAGACAGACACTGAAGCCTGTGTGCTTAAGATTATGCTTCTATTTAAACCTTTCATTCAAATACACGCTGAGCATGTAAGCTCTCCCTAAAACTCAGTACTGATTGATGAAAAATGTGATAAAGTGGTTAAAATAGGAGGCAAGGCTTTCTAATACCAGGTCATGCTTTGTATACAAGTGATAACAGCTTAAGGCGAACAGAAAGAAATTCATTTGGAGACAAACTGTTTACTCCAGGTGGCTACATAAAATACATACAAATTCTCTCATACAAGAAAAGGGAGATTTAAGGTAAAACTTACGGTGTTTCCAACATGACTTTACATACACTAGCCATAGTACTTAGACAGTCCGTTGTATTTTCAATTGGTAACGTTTTGTTCTAGAAGGGTTAAAAACAGCCAATGTTCAGTAAACCATCTTGCAAAATTAAAATCAAGAATGTTTGTGTTAGACCTTTTCTCCCCCATTACCTACTTCTGATACAAAATGCGTAGTTGCATTACTGAGTGTTTTCAGCATTGGTGTGGCTTCTGCGTAAAACAGTGACATCCTATTGGCCATTTCATTGTTTACTTCATTCTCAATGTCTAGCTGATGAAAACATGAGAAAAAATAGTCAGTAAAGCTCTTTAAAATCGTGCTGGCAGCAAGGAAAATATACAGTACATGCTCATGTCAGTAAGCAGATTGCTGCATGAATAGTTCCACTCTAATCACTTCATCCGGAGTGCTGATTAACTCTCACTGTGAAGGAGAGAACATGACAGCTAGCGAATTAAAAGAAAAAACATTATCACAAATGGTATAAATGCATACTGATAAATACCTCAGTGTGAACAGCAGATCAGATTTTATTTACTTACATGCATGTTGTTTATTCTGTTGCGATTTATTGTCCGCCTGTAATAACTGAAGTCATTCTGAATTGCTGGGTTTCTCATCTTCAAGGAAGACAAACAGGAAATAATCAGTTTCAGTTCAAAATACATGGAAAAAATCAGCATGTATTAAAAGACTTTATTAACCTTAAGTTCATCAAAACGAAGAGTAAAATGTAAGATTTCTGCAAATTCTTTCGCTAGAGCCTGTTCCCGTTCCAGGTGCTGAGTTGGAGTATAAGGTGGGCATGTCAAGGACTCCAGTAAGCTCTGCAGGGCTTTCTCTGAATAAAAATCAGAAGCACAAATTCTATTCAGTCCTCATTGTGAAAAAGTTGTAAGTAAATACATAAATATACTTCATTTGAAGGGAGGAAACCCTCTGAAATGCTTTTTTACTCTTCTAAGGTGAGAAACATTAGTCAAAGACACCTGCCTCTTCAGGCTCCCTGCCCTTTTCTCTCCATTCTGTGTCACTGAGCTCCTTTCCCTTTTTATCACCCTTTATCTGGGATATCAAAAATTCTAGAGAAAGCATTTTTCTTGCATTCAGATATTCATCTCTTTCTCCTTCATCTTCCCCAATTAGCCATTAGCTCAGTAGAGATTATTCTGGCTTCTCTGTTACTCTAAGTGTACTTTAAGGCACTGATAGCTACGTAATTCAGCTCCTGTGGCTATAACTACCAGTGTAACTCAAAAAGTGAAAGACTTAGTAAGGAGGATGTTGTAGAACTCCCTTGCACTGGGAGCTCTCCCACTTCACACACGGATTTTTGCACACTGGTTCTCTTCCAGAGTCTCAATTCAAGAAGTAATTACATCATTTTTTTGGTTTGTAAGGATGACAAAGTCAACATAAAACATGCCCAACTTTGGATTTTCACCCTGTGACAGAGTTTATTTGTACCATTCTCATCCTGTTATTCCAGTTTTTTTAAAGTCTCGGAATATTATTTGTTTACATTCCCTTTAAAACCCTAAAGGATCCAAATGACAAAAAATGAATTGCATTAGTACCATATGGACTAGTGAAGTGGAGAAGAGTGGCAGACACCAGAGAAAAAACTTTATAAAGCTTTATCATGTTCTTTGCTTGCATACTATTTAGATAAAACAGATTTAAGTGACAAACTAACAAACTATGATAATTTTGCAATTAAGATTAAAAACATGCCTTTATAAGTGTAATTACAGTTAACTGTCTCTTGATATCAAATAGAAAGAATAATAATCCTTTAACAGTCTGTGGAAAAAGAAACTTTCTATTTCTTTATATTTAAAGCAGCCTAATAAATAGATGCACTAAAATAGGGCTTACCTAATCTGAGTGAAAACTCATAAAAGCGCTTCAGCCTTACAACCAGAGGACATACTGAATTCCATGCTTTTTCTTGCAACTGGATATCATTGGGATTTTGTATTGCCTGAAATGAAAATATTACTGTAAAGAACTGTGATATATGAATAACAAGCAAAAGGTAGTTTTGAATTTTTCTACTACATTATTTTAGAAAGTGTTGTAAAACATAAAACAACTATGAGAAATGACATTGCATAGGAACAGGAAATCAGTGAGTCAAAAAAATACCACGTTTTCCACCTTCCCTCTGCCCGTGTAACATATTGATTTAAAATTATTAATTCCAATGCACCGCTGACATACAGAAATATGTTTTAGCATATTCTTTGGGGAGCAAAACTATTGTAGAAGCATCAGGTAAGGCCTTTTCCATGACTACTGGTTGTAAAAATAGCTTTTTACTTTAAGGTTTGTTTTGATGTTTTTGAAATCTTCAACATATTCAAGCTCTTAAGTAACCAACAGATCATGCTAGCTGTAACTGTGAAGTTGAGGCAGAAAAAAGTTTGATCAGCTGAGAAAAATTTTAAGTTACAATTCATAATTGTACTTTGGGACCAGTTTCATAGGATAAGATGCCTGTAAAGTGCATCTAAGGTTATAATTTACTGTGGTTCATTGTTTCACTTATGCAGGAGAACAACTATTTTCAACTTTTTAATAGTATATTTCTGACATCTCAGTGTTATTTCTTCCATGTCCTCAACTTTGACTTCTACCATAAGATATATGAAACAAGGCATATGAACTGGGGTTTCTTAAGGTGAAAAATAATTACTAATAGTAAACATACAATAAGTTCCAACAGCCATCACTTAATGATTTCCCATTAGAGCTTTATATTCAGCATTCCACAAAATCTGTAATGTAATTTCTGAATACAATTTTAATGAAGATTTTCATATCATGTCACAGAACGTGCTTGGATACAGAACAGAAGCATGGAACACACTGAGTTTTGCTTAGTTTTGCTTCCAAAGAACTGTCATTAACTTTAGAAAACATACATCTCTAATTTCTTGTCCAGCTCCTTTGTAAGCTTGAAGGTCTGCAAGCATACTTTCGGAGTCCTGTAAGACTGCACTGATCTGATTCCATACCTCCCTCTCTCCATCTGTGGGCTGTGCATCTAAGAAACAGAAGAGCAAAATGCACAAAGTCAAAAGGTAGTTGCAATACAAATGGCAAGATTAGTCCGTTCTACTTAACATCATCATATCCAGCTTGACTATGTGTAACGCCATTCTGATCTGTTTTTCTTTAAACACAAAATTATACTGCACCACCATTCTGCTAACATCTTGTCGGGGTCGGGGCGCAAGCGTCTGACCTACCTCCCAAAGGGAAAGGGGATCGAGGGCAGAGCTAGATACATAAACCGGTTTATGTGAATATATCTGGTAATAAATTTGTTAAA
>JAVSBS010014425.1:31127-49380 GCA_033124195.1 Coracias cyanogaster | reverse complement strand
CCCAGGGAAGTGGTGGAGTCACCATCCCTGGAGATGTTGAAAAATCAGGTAAATGTGGCGCTTCGAGACATGGTCTAGGGGTTAGGGAGACGTTGGACAAAGGTTGGACTAGGTGATCCTAGAGGTCTTTTCCAACCTAAATGATTCTGTGATTCTAAGAAGTTGCTCCAGGCACTAAGGGAAAGCAAAGTCACTTCACTGCCTTTCAAAGTCAAATGATAGCAAAGAGGCAGGACTATCTAGGCAGAAGAATGAATAACTGCAGTGGCTTTTGATTATCATACACCTTTTTCGTCCCCCTATCAAGCTTGGTAGTGTCTCTGCAGGAGAGAACTCACTACACAGTCTTCACGGAAATGCTGTGTGTGTGTGCAGTGTGTAGTTCTTTCCATTTAGCATGAAGGCCCAAGCAGAGAAATAAAGGTGTTATACAAGACAATTACAAGACTTATTTTTTTTATCTTGTTCTACTGTTTTCCAGGTCTGCACAGTTATTTATGCACAGTTAACTGCAGAGCAAAAAGTGTGCTTCTTTGGACACCCTAATTTTGTAATTTAACAGTCCATTCAGCAGCAACTGGAAAACATTTTGCTTAGCTTTTAATGAGGCAAACACACAGACTTCATCATGCCACCTCATGCAGTAGAAGTCTGTCTAATATGAGTCGGGTTTTCTTTGAAGCATGTGATAAGCAAGGTACTAGTGCAACCACTGCAGATTGATACCAAGCTTACTCTCCACAAATGAAGATGTAACTGTGTAGATGTAGACAGTGCTTGGGGGATGATATTTGCATAGCAAGTTGTAAGAATGAATACGATGGCAAACAAATCTAGAAATGAGGTATCAGTTAGCCTAACGGTAGAGTGGGTAAAACTGGTCAAGCCATATTCATACTAAATTTCATCTTCTGACTCTTGATCTCGTTCAGATGTTTTCAGTAATCCCATTTCCATGGACTGGGACTGTTTAACCTTTGAACGTACTGCCCTGGAAACAACAGCAAAAAAAGAGTTGTTAATAGTAACTCAAAGGCTCTTCTGTCCATTTTTACGTGGTAAAAAACTTTTTAACTCTTGCATCTCATCAGGGAATTAGGATGATTGATTTATGAAGACTTGTAGTGGAAGGCATCATAAAAAGGAGATAGTGATTTCAAGCAGAATCTGGGCAAAATTTAACCACAGGCTTTGCTTGTATATACCTGTATGTTAGCATGAGTGACCACTATAAAATATGAGCATGTACTGTGACATTAGTATGTGCTGACATTAACAATACCACCTGTATGTACTGTTCATAAGAGCTTGTTCCTGTGAACATATCTAAGAGCATACACCTTAAGCACACCTCAATGTACCATCTAGAAAGTTCACTGTTGTGCAGGAACAAGACTGATGTGTTTGCTTAGAAAAGTACTATAAAGATGTGAAGAAGAGTGAGTCTAGCCAACTTCACCATGGGAGGGAACTCTGAGCAGCATGTGGGGCCTTGTCTGATGCTGCAGCATCTGCCATTCTCAGCATTAGAAGGGCTGTAAGATTGCTGTCACCATCTCTGAAGTTGCCATCCTTTACCCAACAAATCAGTTACTCAGCCCGGAGCATCAGTGCCTTTTGAACTGAGATCCAAAAAGACATGGCAAAACAAGGCTACAAAAACTACATATCACAGAATAACAGAATGGTAGGGATTGGAAGGGACCTCTGGGGATTATCTAGTCCAACCCTCCCTGCTAAAGCAGGTTCACCTAAGAGCAGGTTGCACAAAAACATGTTCAGGTGGGTTTTGAAAGTCTCCACAGAGAGAGATTCCACAACCTCTCTGGGCAGCCTGTTCCAGTGCTCCATCACCCCTATATATGGCCAAAGCATAATTTAATATGGCTGTTAGGATGGTAGGAGTAAAGCAAGAGTCAGAAGCAGGTTTAGGACAGTGCAGGCAAAGGTTTAGTAAGGTTCTGCAGGCAGAAGGTGATCACACATGGCAGAATCAGGCTCATTTTTACAGTCAAGTTAACTCTGCAGTTGGAATTTTGTCAGAATTAGCACTGGGAGGTGATGAAAAGGGCTAATTTTAGAAATTAGAGGATGAAACTAACTAATGAAGAATAAATCAGGTCTCATCACAGAAAATTGCTAGCAATGAAACCTGTCCAATAATCTTCAAAGTCATGAAGCTTGTTATCTATGTCATTTGGAGTTAGTAGAGATGAGAACTGGAGAGAAGATGTAAAAAAAAAAAGATCTGTCCTCTTTGTAGCTTTTTATGTACTTACAAACGTGGAAGAGTATCAAAAGGAGCTCATTTTGTGTAAGAAGCATTATGCTGTCAGAGCTGTACTTGATGAATGTTTTTCCCCTTTCTACTGAAGCAATACGTCATGTCGTCTTCATCGATTAGCAATATCTATTTTTATTTTACCTTGCAAGACAATTAATTAATTTGTGGAAACCTCTTGATTTGTCAGTGAAACTTTTCTAAAATAAAGCTCCTACTAGACTAAATAGACAGGTCTTCAAAGTTTTAGTGTTTCAAGTAACTTACCAGCTGACAATTGTGTAATTCACTGCAAGTATAAGAAAAGCAAAGGCGTAATGCCAGCAATAGCACATGGTCAGGAACATCATATTAGTATGATCTGTTTGATTCCACTCTGTGCTCCCATTTGGAGGATAAAGCACAAACCCAATCTGTAATAAAATAAAAGATAATTAGCAAACGCAATTTGCTGTATATCCTGAACCATATCATGTATTACACTACCCATAACAAGGCAGACATTTCTTTTTCTTATGGTGCTGATTATTCCTGTGATTATTATCAAAAACAATTTTGCAGTCACACTCAGATTCAATGGATTATTTTACACAGTTTTGTGCAGAAATGCCTTTGAAGGTACAGAGACAGTCCTAGAGACCCCGTGCTCTTGCCCAGTGAATTAAGCAGCTGGCCCAACAGGTCCTGCAGCAATCACAGTTACATACTGTCAGGAAAGGGGCTGGTGCTCAGCCATGTATGGTCTAAACTGCAAGCACATCACCAACCAGCAAACCTGCCTGGCCATTTGCACTGACTCACTTCTTCCCTAAAGCATCTGGGAATGTGTTACATGGTTCAGAAGATGAATGATAAATTAATAAATAAAGGCAAGCTATAAGAGTATTTCTTCTGGGTCATCGGAGGAAAAGGTCAGGTTTTGAAATAACATAAAAAGGAAGCTTTCTCACTCAAGGCTATAAGTTCATGTGGAATACATAGCTGATTAAATTCAGATTAATGCATAAACTGGGAAACTAATAACCCTGTGGCTGCACTGGGGTCTGCCTTGACAAGTACCCCTCCTCTGTATTGCCAAATACTCTTCAAAGTCACTGCTCAGCAGTTTAGCTGACAATTTAGGAGCTAGGAAGAGGAGGAGAGGAAGGGGGAGGAGTACATTTTGCACTTCTGTGCAAGGAATTCAGTGAATGAGGGTGTTGATGATGCAGAAAGAAAGTCCCTTTACCTTTAACATATCTGTCATGCCGCAGGCAGTATGTGGTTTTCAGTCGCACATACAGTTGAAGTCTGATGCAGATGTGAAAAAGCCACACTTAAACCTCTTGTATTTTTAGTTCTTCAGTTTTTTATTTTGAAACAAAAACTACATTGTCTCCAGAGCTAAAGAAATAACTTGTTCTAAAATTAGGCTAGGCAGACAACAAAGAATAAATGGTTGCGTCTAATTCCTCTTATGCAAAGCTTCTTAAATCACTGAAGAAAAGTTTACAAACAAGAAACTAAAACATCAAGTGCTGCAGCACCAGATTCTCTCGTTCACTTAGAGAAAAATACTGCCATTTCAGAGGTCTCTTTTCTTGCCAGAGCAAGTATTTAAATATTTGATTTGGTGCTGTGTCCAGTTCCCCTAAGGAACAGCAAACGTTTGTAGCAAATATGTCTGGCCAGCATATAAAAAAGGGAAGCCAGTCTAGACATGCCGGAAAGAAAAATCACTGGAGTGACCTCAGTTCTTGACTATAAGATGAAACACATATCAGCACTAGCACTCCAATTTCTGTGTTACAAGACTGCAGCAATTCATTAAGTTCTCTCTCTTGTTCAACAGCAGAGATGGGGTTGCTATCAAATATCTATTAATTGGATAGAACCTCAAGTAAGTGAAGGCATGGCAGCTACATTTTAAAGAGTCCTTTTGGAAGCCACATCCCTGAGATACAAAAGTTTGGGCTGTTACTCCTGCTCGATTTCCCAAACACTGGAAAAGCAGGAGGCTTTACATCACCCAATCTCTTCAAGGGAACTGGGAGATCAAATACCTTTTAAATCTCTGTTGCCACTGTTGAGATGCTTTTTAGAAAGTAGAAAGAGGCAGCCAACATGAAATAATTTGCGCCTTCGTTCCTTTTTACGCAATGTCAATGCGTGCTTTGCCTCACCTGTCCAATACTCTGTTGGGCATTGACTCACTGCTCCAGCAGCTGACAGTGGACTCAGTCTTCACAAAGCACAGCATATATGGCCAGGCTGTAACATCACTGCCATTTGGCTGGCCAATTTTGAACAGGATGTTACAAAGATCAGAGGGGATGTTCAGTCGCAAGGGAGAGCTCAACAAAACCACCTTAGCTTTTTTATTGATTCAAATAAAAGACACTAGAAGTAAAATGGCTTTTTTGTCTGTAAAACAGTTGCCATAAATACTTTTATCCCTTTAAAGGGACATTAGGAGTGCATTGTTTTCTATGAGTCCTTTGAGGCCTGTGTATAAAAGGCTTATTATATCATCTGTGAAACATCTGCAAAGGGGTATATGACTAATTTTGGGGAAGGAAGAAATTCCTAAGGCAGAAAGGTCACCTACCTGCCAGAACCAGCTGCCTTGTAATATGCAGAGGCTTGTACGGAGCATCTCTAGCACAATACTGCCACGGAAGAAAACTTCCAGAAATATGCAAACAGCAGCTCCAAAGACAGCAAATAGCAACAACTGATGAACATGAACATCCAGCATGGCTCTCCCATGAAGATGGTAGCAAAAGAGAAAACCTGGAACAAATTAAGTGATCAGTTTAAGATATTTTCTTCCCTTGTTATCTCCTAATATCTGCTTTTAGAAAACAAACAGTGAACCCTTAGAATTTCTCTTTATGCTAATATCAGCTTCTTAGTTGAACAGAAAGCAATTTTTTACAATTGATGCCTACATACTGTGTACTCCCACCCGTGAGCTCAGACCAGGAAACTGCATGGGAAGCTGCAGCTCTGTCCCCTTTCATTTAAAAGATGTTAACAAAAAGTCCTCTTCATCTGTCTCTACAGCATAACTAGAGTGATGCTATGAGATATACTGTGGATACAGAAAACAAAAATTGAGTGTGTCTCCTGTGCAGTTCCAACATGCAATTGCTGTGCAGGTAAATGCACCCACACTGGCTTTAGCTAGCAGGTTGTGTGCCGTGTCAATACACACACAGAAGCACATAACCGAGCTACTGAGCACTTACTCAAACAAGCTTGTGCTGCTATTTCCATAACATTTCTGTTGCTATCTGAGCCAGTCAGGAAAGCACAGATACACCTCTACAATGTGTGATCATGCTCTGGGCTGCAGAGCAGACAAACCCTCAGCAGTTTAAGGAGGGCCAAGACTGATCTGTTTTAAGCATTTCAGGGAGTTAAACACCCAGCTCCCACAGGCTCATTCTCCAAGGCTGACTGGAAATTCCCAGACCAGAGACATACTCCTCTGCAAGTTCCACATGCACCTCTGCAGGGAGAGATAAACTGACCTTCAATAAACACTGCTAAGGAAAGCATCATCCTGTCCATCGCCACTGGCAAGGCATTGGTTCCATGAGCCACAATGTCAACCAACCCCGAAATTCCATAGAAGAGGTACATGGTGGCATGTTGCCAGTTCATCAAGTGATCCCAGTGCTTTTCCTCATAATTATACAACTTCAGATGAGGTCCATCGGGAACGAACTGCTCAGCCACCATTCCTGCGCATGAAACAAGGTGTATATCTATTTGTGCTGGTGCTTAAGGTATAGACTGATGATGAGTCTTTACAAAAACCTGGCTGGGCTGAGGATTGCTGAGGATTGCTCTGGGTGATTGCTATGTTTTGCTCCCTTCTGCCCAGTTCAGCCATTCCAAATGAAGTTTTTAACATGCTGTCCAAATTCAAGTGAAAATGGACAGAGACCTCAAAGGTATTAATTTTACAGAAATTTTCAAGAAATAGGCAGCAGGTTATGGAGAGATTAAATGAGTTGCTTTTCTGAGGGAAGACCACAGAGAAACCTCAAGCATATATTAAGCATCACATAATCCAGAGAGGAGAAAGCCAGAGAAAACCAGGCTTCAGCTCCACTCCTGATGGGACCATTTGCATCTTGCAGTGTCCACCAGTGAATATGGAGACAGCTATTCTGCACTGCTTTTTTTAAAAAAACAATTGCTATTGTGTTAGTCCTCTGACTGAATTTTTCATCTGCCTTTCCTAATGGTTCAAACCTGCATATAGCACATGCTAAACTCCCCGAAAGAAAGATTTACCATTTCAATCCCCTGCAATATGCAGGATGGCAGAGTTCAGGCTCTTAAGTTAAAGGAGATTTTTCCTATAAAGCCTTAAAAGGAAATCCTTCCACGGTGCAAAGTTAATAAAGGTCCCATGAGAATGTACATCAAATCAGTATTTGGATTGCTGCTCCATTGCCTCCCTTACCTTGGCCCCTCGGTGTCTTGAAACTAGCTGCAGTACTTCAGCAAGGGAAAAGTTGCTTTTAGATGCTTTATATAATCAATGAAGTTTAGGAAGGGTTTAAAATATGCTATGCTTTTAAAACATTAAAGTTAATTATATCATTTATAAAGTGTGGGCCAGCATCCTGCTGTGTAAGTAGATATTCTGCAGAGCAAATGCAGTGCTTTTCCACCTTTATTTCAAGTTCTCCTAACAGAAACAGTATGTTTTACTACTTCTGCTGCTTTTACTGTTTGTCCTTGCCAGGCTTTCTTGTCCACATTTTTGACAGGAATTGAAATTACCATATGTTAATATAAGAGCTTTTTGTTTCAGGGTGAAAATAAAAGCACTAGATGAGTGGTTTAGCTACCCATCTACCTCTAGACACTGGCTGGGAGATTTGTTGGAAAAATATCCCTACTCATACTTCAAAATGAACGCTAGTATTTAGGTTTTGATAATTTCTTAAGGCATATCAAAGTATATCCTGAACATAAAATATCACTTCAGTGCTGATGCATCTTAACTGATGTAACTCCCAGAGAGCAAGGAAAAGCAAGAACAAGGTTTTGACACAGCCTGCACCTTGATTAGAAACCAGGCAACTCTGAGCATCTAAAGAAGAGTAATCTAAAAATCTAAAACTACTAAAAATTAAGATCCTTTTCAACTTGAGAGGCACATGTGCTGAGCTCCCCGATATTTATCTTACTTCCTCTGTAAAGGTAAATTGCTAACATACAGCCTATTGGAATGCACGAGCTAGGCACCTCCAGTGGGCTGCACAGCTCACTAAACCATCCCCATGGGTTTGTACCCAGGCCAGTTCATAACAGAAGGAGAAACAACATCCTACCCTTTCCCTCCGTTGCGACAGTCCTGCCGCAATAAGATCTAAAGTTCAGTCATTCTGTGTGAATATTTTCACTTTTGAATGATATTAATGAAGAATCATCTGCATTTACATATTTTATCAATAACTCAGTGGTGCCTACTGACATCTGAAATGGCTGGATTCAAAATAGAAAAGCAATGACCCCACACTCTGGTGCTCCCAGTCTGCACGTGAGAGCCCCTTGCCTAAAAAATTTTTCTGCATCCCTGAAATAGCAAACAGCATATGAACACTGAGATGGACCAGCTGTGAAGTAGTTAGGAGACCTTACAGGAGCTCCAGAAGAGCTCTATGGATGGAAACCCCATTACATTCACAACTATGTAATTAATAGCAGTAGCCCAAATAGTTCTTAGATTCATGGTGTTTAAAGAGCAAAATACCAAAATGCAAGGAGATATGTTTTTCAGAGAACAATTTTTTTTTTAAGTGTTAAGAGGCACATTGTTTTTGTTGTCTTCCCCAACTCCACCTTACTTACCAATCAAAGCAAAGACAGCTTTGATGATCCCCTCAACAAACTCCAAGCGCTGAAATCCTGCCCTGGAACCAAGGTAACAAATGTTCTTGTTTTTTCGACAGGCGTACTTCAGTGGATACTTCACTGACCACCACAAGCCAAAAAGAAGGAAAAAGCTCCCAGGGAGGGCATGCCCTTTGAAATTGCCCATGGTTTTCTGCTAGGCGATATCTGAAGGTGAAAGAAATGAAGATTCATTATGGGAATAGTAGGAGATGAGTTATAGTAGGAGTGGGTTATAATTTTAAAGTTATCTCCTTGCATAGATCAAAAAGGTGTCATTGAATTAAGTCCTCACATTTTATTTAAAAATAAATTTGGGTACTTATCTTCCCTGGCTGTTCAAAAGACCCAGCCAGTCTCCCCTGTTTCCTAGCTTTGCAGAACAAGAGTAAGAGACACAACTGCAAAGCAGAGGATCAGAAATGCAGCGCTGGCATCTGGCAAGTTAAGAGAAAAAAGGTCATAGTACACTATGTCACGCTGTTGAAGTTACACTAGCAAAAGAGAACAAGAATATTCACAATTTGGTTCTTTCACCTTTAGAGAGGGTTTTGTGTTTCTTTACTCCACAAACAGAAATCAAAACAATACCTGACAGAAGGAAAAATTAATTGTATACAGATCCAATGGGTAACTAACTATTCACTAATTGTATTTTTGTATTTCAATCCAGATGTTTACAATTTACAAGCATGAAGTCATTCTCAGTATTTGATAGGTGGATTATGCACCCCATGACCAGATACAAGTACATCAAGTACATCAAGTGCACTGAATGATAAGGTTATTAGTTGGTCAGTGTTATACAGTCATTCAAAAGCAGTGCTATTAATAAAACCTAGTAATTCTGGTTGTTATGCCAACTTTTAGAAAAGTTAACTTAGCTCCAATAGCTTCTTCATTAAAATGACAGTTTTAATATTAAATTGCAATCTTTCTTTAAGTTATCAACTGAGCTATTGTCTATCATGACATAAAAGCATATTAAATCTTTGCACAGGCAACAGTCAAGAATAAACACTTTAGAAGCATTGTCAATCTGTACTTTCTGTTCTTACCATTTCTGACTTAAAAATCCAATTGTCACACTACACTGGAGCCAGCTGGTTATGAATAGCAGGGAGGCTCTGGTATATATTTTTCTTTTCAGTATTTCCTATGGTCAGCTCTGCATAGGAGGTTTTAAACTGTGGCTTGTGGGCCATGGAGTACTTGCAGATGGTTCACGTAATGCTGTCTAGTCACGTAGCGTGAACCCTCTCCTGTTTCTGGAGGCTAAACTCCACGGAAAGCATGATTTTTTTTTTTTTTTTTTTTTTTAAGAAGAGAAACTTTTCCACATGCACAGATCTTGAAGCTGCCATAAGATTATTACCCAACTGCATGAGGAGAGGTGACCTATATAGCTGCAAAGGAGAAGGAAAAACATGTGACTGTTTATGCACAGCACCAGGCAGACGGTGATTAAACAGGGATGCTGAAGAGGGTCTGCCCCCCACTGCCTGACCCCTCCTCTTCCAGAGCTGGTGTCTCCCTCTGTAAGGGCTACAGAAGGGGAGGGGTGAGCTTTAAATGCTTTCCCTGGATAAAACACTCCTTAGCTAATTTCTAGGGAAGTGTTACTGAAATACAAGAAAAGGGAAACATAATACTGGTTGCTCATGCAAGCCCATTTCTGGGTGTATCCTCGCAGGTGTTGCCAGTGCTGGCATCTGCGTATGGAAGCCTGGAAGGAAAGTCTGCCAAGATGGTTACAGGGAGCCCAAGGAAGGCTCCTAGGGAAGCAATGCCTGCCAGCCGTGGGGCAGCCAGAGGGGGAATGAGAGTGATGCTTTCATATTCTTATGAAACGTAAAGGACTTCATTTCGGGTTTCTGCTGTGTGGGAAAGGGCTCCTGTGTGCAACTTGTCTACCGTCACAAAGATAAGCAAGGGTACCATGCCCAGAGCTGTTGTGAGAGGTCTTCCCTTGCCTGGTAGCCAGCTGGCCACTCAGAGCAGCAAAAGCAATGAGGATGAGCAGTGGCAGGCTGGACAGGCAGCTTTCAGCACGGGCACCCCAGCCACCAGGATGGTGATGGCCACCTCCATCTCTGCTCCCAAAATGCTGAATTAAGTGCTAAACCTTTGTGGGGCTGAGCACTTGTTGGTGGTGCTAAATCAGCCTGCTTGTGACTTGGACATCTCTGATCGTGTCCCAGGGTGGGCTGAGCAGGGTAGGAGGAAGAGGTGGTAGCCAAGGATCCAAGGGTCAAGAGAGCCTTTCTCTGCCTCCCTCATCACCCTTAAAGTCCCACTGGGTTGATCACTGTGTATTTTATTTGCAGGTGGGGAAAGCACTGCTGGTCAGCCCACAGCACAGGCGGGCTCCTGGTGGTGCAGCTGGAAGGCTCAGCCCTATAGGTTAGACCCAGCCCCCATGGTATCACAAAAGAGGTAGCTCCTTTCAGGACATTTTAGTTCAAAGAGTCTGACCAGCTTGTCTTCACTGCCAGTAGTCACTGTGCCATTGTTTGCCTCAGCAAAGGGCAGTACTAACAGGAGCTGAAGTTTTAGACAGTCACCTAAACTTTGCTTTAAATTTTTAAATACTTCTTCTGCTTTGAAAGCCTTAATTTCTATTTTTTCTAAAACCTGCTGGCCTGGAAGGCTTTACTGTCTTTTCAGATACATTGGTTTTTTTCCTTCATTGAAAGAAAGGAAGAGGAGAGGAGTGGGGAGTGGCTTTTCCTCACCATATGTCTGATCTCACTGAACACCATTCATTAGAAAAACTTTATTGATTAGATATTTTATTATTCACCACAGGTACATGGAACTCCAAATGGAAAGATTTACCCTGTACCCTACATCAAAGAGAGATACTGTATTAAAAATGGATGAAAAGCCTCCCTCTAGGTGAGTACAGCTGCGGTAAGAGTCAAATGAAGAACAGTATGTTAATGTCATTTGTAGTGCATAGAATACAAAACTTCAAAAGTAATTCTCAATCTGTAAATTCACACCTGGGTTATCTAGAGCTCTAATCACTGTAGGGCTTTTCTGCCCTAAATCTGAGTACTCCATCAAGATACTCTGTTTTGCCTTTCAAAACAAGGGACAAGAAAAGGAAAAGACTGATACAGCAGCTACTGCTGCATATCCAATATAAACAAAAGAGAACCAGGAAAAAAAATTTGCTATAAGCAGTGCAATCATGTATTACTAGCTTTAGAGAACATAAACTTCAGTTTGAGTTAATCCAAAAATGCTGGGGATTGTTTGTAGAATTTCTCTAGAAAGACACACATGAGATCTTTCTGCCAGCTGTTGTGGCAGACCTTTGGAACATGGAATCTCAACACAATTGGCTTCAGAAAGGAGTTGAATTATGCTTTAAATCCTTGGTAAACTTGAAAACATCATGACAGAGCTCACTTTAAAGTGATTATACTTTGCAATTCATGAGTTTTCTCTTATTGGGCCTGAGAGTTTATTTCAGTGAGGCTGGAAATCAACGGCTATTACCCACAGGTTTGATGTGGCTGCGAAGACTTGCCTGAAAGTAAATCAGGTGATATCGCATGTTTTGTGGGCTTAGTATGACACTGAGGACATGGCGAGGATAAGCGAAGCCTCCCTCGCAGGAAGACCACTGAGGGATGAGGAGGTAGATCCGGAAGGTGTGAGGCAGGGGTGCAATGGGAGGTGAAAGGAGAGGAGGACAGGATGGCAGGTGCTGCCTTTCTGCACTGCGCTTTGGCATCCCCCTGAGCAGCCTGGGACAAAGCAGCTCCTGCCAGCTCTTCTGCAAGGCTTGGGTGCCAGCTAGTTTTGCTATCTCAGGTGCTTTTTATTGGATAAAGATGGCATCAGTGTGATTTGACAATACTTAATAAATTTGAGTGTTTCTTTTTTTTACAGAGCGTTATCCCATCAACTAGCAAACAAATCATTGGAGGACTGATGGTGCAAGATGTGCAAATCCCAGGACCTCTTTTATCCTCCATGATTTCAGGGCCAGAGGTGCTAACAGAGCTTCAGTCACAATCTCAGCAGCAAACCAAAGAAGGGGATGAGTAAAGGCAGTCTCCAAGTGAGCATTCAAGAAAAGGTGTGCATTTTTGTGGGTATTAAAAGCTGCATTTTTAGTCTGAAAATTATCTCACCTACACCAGCGTGAAAGGCAGGCAAGAAGCAGACTTACATGATTGACTTAAACATTTTCTGACTTTTTTGGGAGATGTTTTTGTAACATTTACCAGTTTGATTCCTGATCTCTTGAGGCCGCCCATGTGGGCACTAAGGCAAGACTTGGAAGTGATATGGAGAAAACAGCTATACCACCTGGTTACTCAGACAGCCTCTCAATCACTTCTTGAAGAACGAGATTCGTTTCCCCTTTTTTCCCCTATTCTCCCTTTAAAAAAAGCCAGAGACTTGGGCCATGTAACCTGTCCAGGAGGAACACCAGCGGTGGCTGAGCCAGAGCTAGCCCATCAGCCGGCAGCTTCCCTTCCCTGCACATCCTCCTGCCACAGTAGTATGCCTTGCTATTTCCTGTGTTTATCAAGCCCTGGGGGATGTTAGAAAGGACTGTCAACCAGAAATGTCGGGTTTTTTCCGGAAATAGCACAAGTTATGGGGCCACAAACTCACTCTGCTGCAATGCATTCCTTTCTGATACAGAACCATATGATAACCAAATTTAAACCCAAAGATTAAACTTTGGCAAATTTACTGCAACAGTAAAACTGAAGCACTAGATTAGGAAACAATGATATGGTATTTATAATATTTGATACAAAACGTTTATTTATCTATAAGAGCTGCAGGAATCAATCATGATGTCAGTGAGAATAATGCACCCACATTTGTAAACACTTTCTAATCAGTGCACAAGCTTTTGCTGAAAATGGGAATACAGCAAAGTTGTGCCCAAGACAAAGAAAATCACAGACAAGGTTACTTCAGTACCAAAGTTTCCTACTTGCAGTTCAAGATGTAGTTATGAGGCAAGTGCCTTTTATCCTGCAGCCATTAAATTATAAACATCATGGAGAGCGATGCTGATCTGAAAAACAATGCCTGCTGTAATTACTTTGTTCACTAAATGCAGTACTGATTTCATGTCATGACTAAAAACATTTCAGCAACTACAGCCCTACATTTCCAGATGAGATCACTGCTCTGGTGTTAAGGAAATACTCAGCTGGCACCTATAGCCCCTTCAGAATTAAATTGGAACAAAGTACTGTGTATGCTCATAAAAGCAGGATTCAAGATTTCTTGAAGTGCTAAAAAATGACAGTACAGCCTTGATGTTTTTGGCTTAAGGATATGGAAGATAAAGATTTGCAGATCAAAAAAAGAGAAGTGTCATAAATAAGTGTCTCAGGAGCCTATAACAGAAGAATTCAACCCTTGGTAAAATCTTCAGGCCTATAAGATAGGGATGAAAACTAAGGACTCCAAAAAGGTAATGACTATAAATCTATATACTGGCATTAGAAATGAGATACTCCCAAGACACAATCTTTTATACTGATGAGTTTGGGCCCACAACCTGAACTACTCTACTTCTTTCAGTGCCTTACATCTGTCAACAACTCCTCCTTCCCAGATACTTGTCCTTCTCAGCCCTTTGAGTGCTCTTTAATGTGTTTTTTTCATCAGTCATGACCCTCAGTTTTCTGGCTTTCTCTGTGCATCTGCTGACTCTGTTTCTGCTCCCATAGCCAAGTAGGCTATCTCCAGGGGTTATCCAGGGACAACAAACACTCCGTAATAAACTTACCATTGGCTCTTGGTATCAGAGCAGCTGCTAGTCTGTGGATATGAAATTTTTGGTCTTCAGGACTGCCAATTTGGAGCCTTTTACTCAGATCACCACAAGTTCAAAAAACATAGACACACAAAAAATTAAATCTTGTAATTGCATGGGATAAAGAAGAGTCATTTTTTCCTAGGAAAGATTCATAGTTTCCTTATTGGCCATAAAACTTGGTATTTCCTCTCACTGCCTGAAATAAAGGGTATGTGAGTAAACTATTGCAGGTATGAGAGTGCTACCTCCTGCGGGAGCATGTTTGGCTTCAGCCACCACAGATACTTCCCTGCCCACAGGAGCCCAGCTGTAGCTGCTGCCTCCCATGGGGTGACCTTTCAGCTGTCCCCTGTGCAGAGCAGCAGTTCCCTTCCCTGCAGAGGGTCACAGCAGCCTGCTGCCCTCAAAGCACGGTGCTGCCAATGCATGGCTCCTCCCAGCCCAGCAGACTTGAGCAAGTTTTTGTGTGCGGCAGTGGCAGAGTGCTGCTGGACAGACAGCGTGGTGGAAGGATGTGCTGTGACATCCCACTGCTGTGCTGTGGGACCTCTCCACTGACATCTGAGACTGGGTCCCCTTCCAGTCTACCTGGTTCTGGACACAGCTAGAGCTTTTATTGCTTCCTCATTTTAACGTGAATTGTGCCAGCCAGTGAAATTCCTATGTGCTCTTTCTTTTTAAAGTAAATCCCTTCTGTTGTCTTTAAAACAGTCAGAGTCACTTCGGTGAATGACCTCTGCAGAACCCTAGGTATTCCTGAAAGTCCATCGTCAAGCAGAGGTCGCACTGCCAGTAAGAAGATTGCTCCTTGGATACCCAAAGAACTGTTTTGTAGGGTATAATCCTTGGCTCCCCACAGTAGTTCCAGGTGTGCTCACCCACCTGATCTCTGCTTCCTGGTAGACATTATAGAAAAATGTCAATAGAGCAAAAGTCTGATATATCAACTGATGACTTAAGAGATCAAAGCCCAGCTCCGGAGAGGAAATAAAATAAAATAAAATACTGTTTGGTTTCTGTTAGCATCACTTTTTTGAACCTCTCCTTACAACGTCTTCACAGTACAGTCAGGGCTTCGTTGGAAGGATCTAGCAAGACAGTGAAACTTACAGGACCACTGGACTATGAAAAATATTTGTAATAAATTGTAATAAATACTAACGATTACCTGGGCTGTGACATATCCTACATTTGAGACGTATAGAGCACTTCACAGACTGTTGGAAGTTGCTATAGTTGTTATTTATGTTTCCAAATACTTCTTGAAGACAAGAAGACAACAACCAGAAAAAATAGTGTTTACTGAGAAAACTCAATGT
Source organism: Coracias cyanogaster (assembly GCA_033124195.1). NCBI lineage: Eukaryota > Metazoa > Chordata > Aves > Coraciiformes > Coraciidae > Coracias > Coracias cyanogaster. The sequence goes on along the minus strand of JAVSBS010014425.1, from coordinate 34,076 downwards.
TTGAGTGGTCTAAAATTCTGTTTTTCTCCTACAAGTAAGCCAGGTCTGAAAGAGAAAAGTGAGGAATTCTGTTCTCGGAGAAGGACAGATCTTCAGGTATGAAGGACAGGGCTTGCTGACCTCAATATGATTTATAATTCTTTGGCTGCAAGTGCTGCTCCCTTACTGTAACTACCAGTGACTGTGCAGATAAGGCATTTAGATTTCACTTTGTTGTGTACAGTACCAGATATTGGGGTGACTGAAGCCTTTGAATGAGAAACTGGAATGTTACAAAGAAGATCCTGTTCTAAAGAATCACCAAACACTAACAAAATATGGTAAGCAGAAATGTCATGCTGTGATGTGCATACTAGTAAGCTTTCATCTTAGTTTCAAGCTAACAAAAATGGGAAGGCAACTCAACTGAACAAATGCAAGAGCATTAATAAGCCCCTGTTGGTGTTCATAGGAAGGAATCAGTTTCCTTACCAAAAAATTACAAACCAGCTCAGTTAGCCAATATGATGCTCATAACAGCTCAAACCTGGGCAACAAGCAGTGACACCTGTAAGAGCTGAAACTCTCCTGTCCTCTGTTTAGGAGGACACTGGAACCAAGGGACTGTTTCATAGAATCATAGAATGTGTTGTGTTGGAAGGGACCTCTAAAGGCCATCTAGTCTGACCCCTCTACAATAAGCAGGGACATCTCTAACTAGGTCAGGTTGTTCAGACCCCCATCAAGCCTGACCTTGAATGACTCCAGGGATGGGGCCTCCACCACCTCTCTGGGCAACCTGTTCCAGTGATCAGACACCTTCATATTAAAGAACTAGTATAAAACCATTACCTCTCATCCTGTCGCTACCAACCCTTGAGAACAGATCTTCCCCTGCCTTCTTATAGGCCCCTTTCAGGTATTGGAACGGTGTCATCAACATCTTGTCTTTACCAAAGAGATTTAGCCATTTGCTGCACCAGGCTGTGGCTGCTCAGTGAGGGGGATTCATGGGGGCATACATCCACTAGATGCTCCAAAAACATGTCTGTTGAACCATGAGAAAGGATTTGTCACCACCAAGGGATACCATGGCTAGCACAGTCACATTGCTCAGGTAAGCTTTATCTCCAGACAAGATTTAATGAAACCATTTTGGAATAATGAATATTTAAAGAAAACTGAAGTAGTAAAGCATCTTTAGCAAAATGTATTTATCAATAATTCATTTTTTTTGTTGATTATTTGATACTTCCAGTACCTCAGCTATTTCTTGAGGTTGGGTAATTAGCTTGCACAACCTACGAGTATGCCCTGAAGATTTATTAGATCTTCGTCTTCCTCTTCCCCTTACAAAAGATGATTCTGCTCCTTCCTAAGGCCAAGGCAGCATGACTCCCTCCCTCCTCACTCTTCTGTTCACCTGAGCCTTCTTCCTATGTGGTGGACGTCACACACTAACACATGCCTGGGGAGCTCTTTTCCCTTCACTTTCCCCCTTTTTAATTAAAATTTCTAACACATACTTTAATTTGCACATCCTCTCCACTTGGTTGGCTCCTACAATTACAGCTCTCTGACAACGCTTGATAAAACTTAACCTTAATATCATGAGAAATATTAGCTGTGCTTCTAGTTTTCCAGCTATTCTCTTTCTTTGAGCATAAGCTATAAGCTAAAAAAAAATATAATAAAGCGGCTTTAAAAACAGTCAACCTTTCCACTGCAGACAGACCTCGATTACTACAATAGAAATATTCAAGCTGGATATTAGGGAGGAAAATCTTTTTTTCCTTAAAGGGGTAAGACAGCAGTGCCACAGGCCACCCAGAGATCTTGTGAAGTCTTACATCTTGGAGATCTTAAGGATTTGACTAAACAAAGCCATGTTTGATCTGACCTAGCATTGGCAATAGTCTCACTTCAAGTCGGAGGTTGGATGAGGGACTTCTAGGCATCTTGTCCAGCTAGTACTTTGGGATAAGGAGTTTTGAACATCCCTTTGAGGATCCTAAGTAATTCAATGTCAAGGTAGAGCCTGCGGCTAGATATTCAACTATTCACAAGTTCTGGAGTCCTGGTTTATCACCATGCAACTCCCACTCTAGGCTTTCCCATGTTTTCTTCTGTTTCACTGTCCATTGAGATTCAGATCCAGACCTTGGCTACAGATAAATTCCTTGGCCTATCCTACACCCTGTCAGCTCCTGTTTTAAATCCCAGCTGTTACACTGGCATTTTTACCAGAACAGTCTAAAAGTGGCCAAGGGAAATTTCTCCTGTCTAGATAGAGAACAGAGAACTCCACAGCCCTAATTTGGAAGCTTAGACTCACATAGTTGAGGGCAAAGCCAGAAGTGATTCAGAGATGCTGAGAAGAGTGTTTCCATGTGTCTTCATCTGAAGGATCATCTTCGTCTCCACTGGTGACAGTGTACACAACCAGCTTAGAGTCTGTGCATGTGTTTCTCCCTTAAACACATCTCTCTTCAGATCCTAGGCCTAACATGAATCTTTTTCAGTGAGAAAAGCATCACAAAACCAAAATCCATCTTTGTAGCCAGAAGTGGCATTGCAAACACAAGCCACAAGCCCACAGCAGGCATCTACAGCGAGGCCCTTGCATGGTCAGATCGCTTACAGAAGCCATTTGGAATGGAGGTTGGGACAAGCAGCCATCCCAGACAGTGTTACAAAGCATTTTGGTCTGCCAGGGTAGGTCATGCAGCAGAGGCCACGGAAAGGCCTAGGTCCTTTCTAAGCATCTTTTAAATCCTCCTGGAAATCTTGCTATGTTCCCTCAGAATCATCACTTGCACCAGCTTTACAACGCTACTCCTGGAGCGTGTTATGTTGCTGTGCTACCAGCAGTTAAGGGTTCTTCACATGAAGCACATGTGTGGCAAACGGACCCACCATTTTAAAAATGTCTTTTTAAGTCAGCTTAAACTACGACTCCCATGAATCATC
>JAVSBS010014425.1:0-31027 GCA_033124195.1 Coracias cyanogaster | reverse complement strand
GCATCATCTGCAAACTTGCTGATGGTGCACTCAATGCCACTGTCAATATCATTAATGAAGATATTAAACAACACTGGTCCCAGCAGGGACCTCTGAGGGACACCACTCGTCACCTTTTTCCATCTGGACATCGAGCCATTGACCTCTGGATGCGATCATCCAGCCAATTTCTTATCCACTGAACAGTCCACCCATTAAACCCATATTTCTCCAACTTAGAAAGAAGGATGTTGTGGGGGACCATGTTAAAGGCCTTTCCAGAATATTGGCTTCCAGTGGACGCTGTGCTGCATTTTGCTGTCTTCTCCTGCTGAGATCCAGACTCTTCTGTCTGTCTGTGGAGTACAGTTAGGTAGTGTGAGCCCTCAGGGCTCTAAGATGGCAAAGAAAGTGATATAAAATAAATGTTTCAATCTCATGGATTTGGATGCTATAACAAATGATATTTGAATTTTTAGGGCTTGCAACTTGTACTGTGATAAACAGGAAAAAAACAATTCTAAAGATCTTTCTTGTCAGGAATTTCCAGAAAGCCATGCAACAGAGCTGAAGGTGGGATTTGCACCTAGAGTTTTGCCTTGACTGACTCGCCTTTGTACCTGGAAGTTTTCTCTACAGTCTTATCTGTCAGGATATTTGATGTATTGGTTGTCACAAGGGTCATCAAAACAAGGTTGTCACAAGGGTCACAAGTACCTTCACTGCCCGTACCAGCCATTGCTTGGGGGAAACTCAACAGCAGAAAGCTGTGTGGATCAGAAAAGAAAGCAAAACACTAATGAATAAATGGGAGCATTGGCAAGGCAGTCTGCAACATTGATAATGCCGGGAGAAATGGCTGTCGGGGCTAGCCCAGCTAGAAAAATCAAAATGCATCCGAGAAATGGGTATAGTTCCTCTTTACGGAACCACCTCATACTCAGTAAATGGGAATCAGTTAGTGCTGATGCAATATCAGCAGAAACTGAAGAGTCCTCCATAACACAAGGCTATGGTAGCAGCAGCTTCAGTTCCTGTCACCCCTCAGATGACAGAATTAGTGGAGGGAGCAAGAATAATGCCATGGAGTAGGAGCTTTGTGTTGAGGTTTAGGTTCAATTCACCAGACCTACAACAGATGCTCTCTGTTAACCCCTCTCTCCCACCCCTAAATAGAGGAAGAGAAAGAATTGAATTGAATTGAATTGAACAGAATTGGTTTGGTTTCAACTCAAACCAGGACACTTTGCAATTCAGTCAGACCAGCAGATGCAGCAAGGGGCTGCATCCTCTTCCAAAAGCACTAGTGTTACAGATGCTGCAGTCTGTATCTTAGAAATGTCCCAAATGCAAGGTCATGTGGAGTGAGAGTTTTAGGAATTTTGCTCAGATAGCATTAAAATGTCATAGCAGGCCCTGATTTAGGTATATATCGATTGGAAGGGACTAAGTCTCCTTTTTAGCTTCTGGAGCAAAAAGTAGTGCCAGAACTCAAGGTCTGGCTCGTGCTGCACAGTAAGACAGGAGTGCCACGGTAGAGTGGCACTCTACTAAAAACTAAGATATTTTTAAAATGTTTATTTACAATCCCTGAGTTTAGGAATCTTCCTTGCTAATAGCTAGGAAGAGACAAACAAAATGACAACTACTGCCAACTGCAAGTGGGCATGAATGTGTTTAGTCTCACGTAAGAAATAGAGTAGGAGCCAGTTGACAGGAGTTTTGACACTGAGAAGTCTTGATTCGTGTACATCTTCAGACTGGAAACAAGGAGCCCGTTTTTGTGCTGCTGCACTGGTCAGTTGTACTTAGTACCGAGTAAAATATATTTCCAGGCAGATTTGGTGGGCAAGAAGAGAGTAAACAGAGACCAGTATGCCTAAACACAGGCATAAGTATTTAAGCTACTCCTCAAGGTTCATTTGACTTTTCTTCCCCAGCAATTATTTCTACCCACACTCCCCACAACTGAGAGAAATTTGTTTGATTTACCCAGCTCCATTTGTAAAGTAAAAAATACAGGAAAAGCCCAAATAAGCAACCCTGAAATGTGGCGAAAGACATCTGTGCAAAGTTTGGAAAGGTAACTCCAGAGTCAATGTTGAACTTGCATCTAAAATGGATAGTGAATACATTCCTTTTACAAATTACAAAGTACTATCAGTGACTTATGGTACAACATATGCCATAATTTAAAGAGGTCTACAGAAACAGTAATATAAGGTGATGCAAAGTTATACATAGTGGAGAAATCACAAGTCCTAGGTATGTACATGCGTAGTAATAATCAAATATTAATTTTTTCAATGAAGAAGTATAAATACTTCAAGTACTTCAGTTCCTAAATTCTGAAATTTCAGAAAGCCATTTATCAGAAAGATAGTGAAATCTTTAATACCCTGTCAAGTTTTAAGTGTTATTAGGAGAGAAGAGTTTGATTTACTGCTCAAAAAAAGGAAACACGATGGAACATATGCAGGGACCAAAAGTGTTTTCCTGAGAGTTACTCTGTTTTGAAATAGAATAGAGGGACTGAGATGCTGTCATCTTAGAACGTCTTTCCTATAGTAAGCAGTCATGGCTACACTTAAATTCTCTTGATTTTGCCCAGCAATTCAAGTTTGGATGTACATCCCCGTTTGAGACATCCAAGAAGGAGAGAGGGGAAAAAAAAACCACGCGAGAAACTTAAAACTAATCCGAACGTTATATTCCCGTCTCTAACACTTAATCCCCACCTTTCCTTAAATACTCCGGCTGCCTGCGAGGCGCTTTTTACCTCAGGAGTCCCTCTCCCGGGCCGAGTGAGGGCAAACATGGAGCAGCTGTTGTCCTTCCACCCGGGAGTGTCCCACATCCCCCGGCTCTGCGCGGGGCAGCCCTCCCGCCCTTCGCGCCGCCGGGGCTGGGGCTGGGGAGCGCCGCGCTGCCCTTACCTGCGCCGCCCCGCTCCCTCGCAGCCGCCTCCTCCTCCGCCTCCCCTCGCCCCCTCCGAGGGGTTTCGCCGCCGGCCGGGCCGAGCCCCGCGCCCGCGGGACCCTCCAGCTGCGCTCGCCGGGGGATGCGCCGCGGCCGCTCCAGATGTTTGCGGCGCGGCCGCCCAGATGTTCCTCCCCTGGCGGCCCCACGGGGCGGGGGGTGAGGGAGAAGGGGGGCGGGCGGTTTCCTCCCCACGCCTGGTCGGGAAGGAGCCAGGGCAGGGCCAAAGAAAAGGGGCTCGGGGAAAGCGAGAAGCGAGGCTTCGGGGCGATCCGGCGCTGCCCGGCCCCCGCTGCTGCCCCGCTCGCCGGGAACAGCCGCCCGGAGCGGGCGGGGGGACGGCGGGGCTCACAGCCGCGGGGAGTGGCTCCCGTTAGCCCGGACAGGCTGGGAAAAGTAGAAAAAGTAGAGAGACTTTTTGACACACAAGCCCTCCTTTGATCGCTGCATGTAACAGAGGCCTTTTTTTATTTGGCTTTTTTTTTCCACCCCCCCTGCCCCCATCCTCCGTGGTTCTCTCCACGAAAATGAGTACCCGTAGCTTCAGTTCCTGTAATTTCGCAGGAATGTATGGCAGAGCCCTGAATCCAAAAGAAGAATGGCTAAAAATAAAATTGAAAGGATAAAGCCACAGTTTTATTTGCAAATGTCATGCCATAGTAAACGGTGTTAGTAACATTACCGAATCATTCACGGTATAATGAAAGGCATCTTATACTGCACCACCTCTGTTACATTAGCCAGCAAAGAATACCAACAAAATCCCCAAGTCTTACCTATGGAAAGATCCTCATTTGAGGTATTTGCCAGTACGTTGTGATAACCAGGTTTCAAAGCTCTCTTTAAACTAGACCAAAAGCATCCCTGACCCTTTCCACCTCTGTCAGTATCAACCTCTTGTGTTGTTAACCTTCCTGTGGCTGTTGGAATAGCCAAGCTGAGGAGCAACTCTCCCCACGAGCTAGTCGTAACTTTGACTAAATTCTGAGACCCCCGCCAAGCCTCCTAATTTAAGGTTTTTGCTTTATGGGATCCAAAACCTTTTTTGCTTTTCAAAACTTGCTGATGAAGTTAACTCCATGTAAAGACTGAAACTTAGATCAACAGTGCATTTCTGTTTGGTGCTTTTCAGCCTTCTCAGGCAGCTCTTTCCATGCTTGCCTCTTTAGTATATAGTGACACTTTCACTATCAGGTATATTATTCTCCAGCAAATATCCTTCAGCATCTGGCAGGCAGATGCCTCTGCAGGTTGGGTGATGTAAAAAGTACAGACAAAAAGGCAATTAATGTATTTCAGAAAGACTACCTCTTTGTAAACAGTGTTTCTGAAATCCAGCCTCTGTGGCAGTTGCTCCCCTTTCCTGATCTGAGTGACTTTTGCAGTTTTTTTTTCAGATGGCAGAGTGGATCTCACATAATAGCATTAATTCCTACCTAATGGATATCCTTCTGTTGCAGAAGACTTTTCAGCTAGACTGAGCTAAATCACTTAGTGAAACTGATAATTGTAATTACCCCATCTATCTACCAGCATTTTGATATGTTTGTCTTGGCAGTGGAGCAAAAATCCATTCCTGGGATTCCTCATTTTCATCCATACTTAAGATGACTTAAAAGTAATTCTAAGTAATGATTAGTGTCTCCAATGTCAAAAACTCCAATTAGCACTGCTACAGTCAGTCAAGTTCAGACCTTCCTTCATTGTCATCTTACTCCTCTTACCTTGTTCCAGAGTTAGAAAACGAATTCACTGTACCTGTTCAAAGCTTGGTATACATGCCTGACACACAGACAGGCAGTGGGGCCCTTCTCTAGCTGGAGAATAAAGCATCCACCTGTCTCTGAAAGGGCTACGTGTGCTTCCCAAACTCTGGTTGGTCAAAGGAGACAATAAATTAGATAACACTTGATTTCCTTGCTGGGACAATATATTCTGAGAACTAATACAAACAAAGGCAAATACCTTAAATAAAGTACAAATATGTAAAAATTAAGTAAAATAAGTGAAAAATACCTGTTCAGATCACCGCTGTTTTCCTGCCTGTTCAGGATTCCTTTCTACAGTACCATCATAAAAGACAATTAACATTACTAGCAGGCCCAGTTTACCAGTTTCTAACTAATAACATATTGGATTCATTCCACTTTTCTTCCAGATCAACATGTCCATCAGTAAAAGAACAACTGTCTTTAGATGCTTAACAGTGTAGCAAGTGTTAGGTCTGTGCTATGGATGATTCTGGACAACCATTCAATACTTGAATGCCATGGGTTTGATGTGATTAACGTTGCTTTTGCTCTGTGTTAAAATGACCATGTAATCATACTGTGTATCCTCTCCAGCTCAGTAGGAACAAGCTGTCAAGTAACTGCCAATAAAACCTATGGTTTCTAAAATAGAAAAGCAAGCTTTTCTGAACAATACAGCCTAGGTGCATCATTTACCTCTGCCCATCTGACAAATAAACCTATTATTTCCATATGCCTTTGTGTCCTCATGGTTATGCACAGAAAATTCCTTCATAATTAGGAATCCTTGCATTCTTGCTAGAGCCAAAGTAAATAGCATCCACAAAAATCATTAAGGAACGCACTTTAAATAAACCTCCATTGGGCTTGAGTCCCTGAGATGCTTGCAAAGGGGCTTTTTCTTGGCATTTGTTTGGTTGCTCACTGCTGATATTGACCATTGCACCTGAGGCAAGTCAGAAAAATATTTCTTCATCGCTAAGCCTAAATGCTGTGAGATGAATTTGCAAGTAGTGCTTGAACCACTTTTCATAGGAGTTACCTGAATGAAACATTACAAGGCCAAATGTCTGTGGCTCCAAGCTCCACAGGTCTATTATACTGCATTTAATATGGCGCCTAGTTCTTTTACTTCACCAGAGTTATCATAGGTATCAAGCACTTGCATCAGCCATATCTCTGTACCTGACCCTTTGCCCACAGTCATACATCTATGCCTTAAGCTCAATACTCAGGAGCATGTTATAGACAAATCAGAGTTATATGTGTTTTAGGATTACTGTAACATCTGCAGTTTGGCCCAGAATGTGAGGGATAACGCTTGGAGGCAGGTAAGCTAGTTTCAGCCTCGTCACTTGGGGTAATGGTACCTTCAGCAAACTGTGGAAAAAGATGCCACCATAACCTTGTACTCTGAGTTCCTTCCACAAGGCTCTTGCGGCCATACTCTGTGCCTTTGGCCTTTGCTGCTCTTAACCCTGGCTGGCTGCATTCAGTGCCAACCTGCCTCCTGGCCATCAGCACAGTTATAGACTAGAGATGTGCAAGGTCATAGCCCTGTACAGTCAGGGGATGAAGCTAACCATGGACCACTCAAGCCTAGTCCAGGTCAAGAGGACACATCCACAACATGTTTCTGGGTAAAAACTGACCTTAAATGTTGATCTACTCCTCTGAACACTTCGGGTCCATAAAGTTTGCTGTTTCTAGGTGTCTTCATAGCACCACATCTGATTTATAGCTGAGGAAATGTAGCAACAGAAGTGTGGCTGACACTGATAAAACAATTGATCTTCAAACAGAGTGCCCACAAAGTTAAACAAACAATTCTGGTCTTGCAAAGTTTATGCAATAGTTGAATAAAGATCAAATATATGCATTGGCTGTGACTTGAGGAAAAGTCGTGTCTATGTGTATTTGACATTCTGATTTCAATATAACTTGTAACAAGAAAAGAAATAAAAAGTTAATTTCAATACAAAGACCCATCTTATGACAGTCTAATTTTTTGAGCGCTAGCAGGAATATTTGCTCTTGGATGGATTTAGAAGATATGAGTTTAAATCTGTAAGGTTTAAAAGTGTTTCTAGGCCTTAATTCTGCCATCAGAAAAAAAAATGTATTTACATTATACACGACATTTTAAAAACTATTAATGTTAATAATCATTAACTATTTTTTTGTTGTTTGAAGTGCTTTTCCTTTTCTTATAAGTAGCTTGTAAGACCTTTGTGAGAAACGTTCAAGAGGAGTATTAGTTTCAAGTTTGTATCCTCTCTGTGCATTAATCAGCAATTTTTCAAGATGACTCAGCATAAAAAAATGTATCCCCCATTATGAAAGTCTTTCATCTAGAAGAACATGCAAAAGCAATCACAGAGGAAAAAAAGTTGAAAGAGATCATCTTACCCCTATCAGCATCAAGAGAGGAACTGCAATGACTACAGGTGCAATACCTGAAACAATATATAATTTATGGGTAATCAGCTACGTTTCAAGCTGATTAGAATCCTTTGAACTAATCTAGCAATTTGGCATGGGGAATCCAGTGCAATAAAGCCAGAAACACAGTGCATATTAACAGTAAGAATTTTCTCCCCAGGCTTCTCCATTTCTGTATCATGATGATTCAGAACAGATAAATCTGGGAAAAGCAGAAGCACAGGAGAAAGTAGTTTGCAGATCCTAATATATTTCTTCTCAGGATATCAATACTTGAAATTAATTTATGCCTTGACACTGAGAGCTGTGCAGGTGAGGTCGTCTTCAGTATAACATGCACAAAAAAAGATGACCCTGTCCCCATGTTGCAGATTAAGAATCTTTCTTGGCTCATTCTTTCCTTGTCATGTATCAGCTGAATGAGAGCAAAGATGATTTTTGCAGCTGCAAATACCGCCGCAGAAGTTTGAAATGTGGAGTAACATTTCCTTTTACTCTGCTTCAGCTTGTGATGCAAATTTTGTATTAGAAAGTAAGAGATTATTCATGCTGGGGAAAATGACATGCGCTAACCTGGAATTTTTGGGTGGAGGATGGTCAGCAACAGATTAGTCAAACAATGTCTACAGCAAAGTAACTTCTCAATAGTGTCAGGTAGCGGAGAGCTCATCCGGTGTGCCCACTTGGGCTCACATACCAAGCCAAGTCCTAGTTTATCAGTTGTTGCTGAAATTGAGACATGGGAATCTAAGGCGGAAGGCTGTGGGAAAACAGGATAATCTGCTAGCTGAGGAAAGAAACAGCAGCTGTAAGAATGAGAAAAACTCTCTGCCTCTGTCAGGTTACCTGGTCATTTCTCGATGAGTTACCTGCATGTCTGTGTTTGGCTGATGATTTCTTTTTTTTAAGCACCTGGTGGGAGACATCAAGATTATAGATTTATAGAAGCACCAAGCACCCAGAACAGAAAATGAAATCTGGTGAAGCAGTTAGTTAAAATATAAAGTGTTCTGAACAAATGTCAGGGCCAACAGAGTATGCAAAAAGGTGCGCAGCAAATCATAATAAAAAGTTCCCCATTCCCTATAAACAGTATCTCCTCACCTTTAATGTACACTGTGATGATAATCATGTTTGCAAAACATTCAGAGGCTGCAAGAAAGCTACCCCAGAAACCTTCATGAAGAAGCTGACAGCTCTGAATTCATCACACTGTCTGAGTTGTGCGGTGGTAAATGGGGCTCCTCGTCACATACTTAGTGCAGGAAATGTGGAGACCAGCTTCATTCCCAGACACTGTCCTGCATTTATACTAAATGAGGCACTAGTCCTGTGGGAAAAATAGTATGCAGACAAACGATTAAATCCTGTCACATAATACACATTGTGTGGGGGAAAGGAAGAGGGGGCTGAACTATGCTTCCAAAGGCAGCCTTAGGTCAGGATTTATCCAGCTTTTGAGGGTTTAACTCTGTAAACCTAATGGTGCTCTTTCAACTTTTTTTATGATGCAACTTTTTCTTCCTCACTGTTTTGTTAACTTTTGTTCTATCTGTCTCTCTCTGACTCACTTGCTGTGTTCAGCATGTACCTTGGGTGAGTCAGGGGAGAGGGCTAGCCAGGGGAGGACATCAGGGTGAACAACCCTCTGGACAGAGGCATGAGGCAGAAAGAACAGGACGAGAAAATTGGCCAGTTGAGCAGTGATAGGAAAAGCACCAGCTGTAGCCCAGCCTAGGGACAAAGAGGAAAAAAAGCTTTTTCAGGGGAAGGGGAAAAGCGAGAGCAGGAGCACAACTGTGGGAGGTGAGCATGAAGGGATGGAGAAGTCAGAAAGCCGGTGTCGCTGCACGGGCACTGCCTCCTAGGACTCTTTTTCCCTCGCTCTCCAGCAGCACAGCAGATACCAGCATTCATCCCATGGGACACCAGGACCAGTAAAGTTTGGGTGCAAAAAATCTCCACACACAATTATCACAGACGTGAAAGAGAAAAAGCACTAATAAGGAAGGAGTCCACTCAAGCATCACAAAGGCTCTGCATCCAGGCAGAATATTTCCTGAAGACAAATGCTTTCTCTCCCCTTGGAAGCTGTTTTCCCCAACTAGCTCCTCGCAGGCACAACCACATGTCCCATCTCACTTAAAATCAAGAACTAGATCCTTCAGTCTCCTGCCTGGCTGTCACTTAGTGAATTTTTGCCCTCCCAAAACACCTGAATTTACAGCATCCCCACCCCAGGTCCTTGTCATCAACACAAAACAGCTTCCTCCCAAGGGCAGCTCTGGGCTGTCTTCATCACACTCCTTCAGGGACATCCTAATCAGATAGCCCCAAACCCTAGCCTGAGCTCCTTATCCCTTGCGTCGCTGACCCTGCTTCCAAGCCAGCTGTCAAGCCACAGCTGTGGCACTGCTTCGGCATTGACTTGCTCGGCTCTTCCTCCCCTTTTCTTCAATCCAGGAGCCCAGCCTGTGCTGCCAGAGTAGGCAGGGCCACTTCCACAGCACTGGCTCCCATCTGGTCCTGCCTCTCCACCAGGTTTCCCACAGCATCAAAATTTCCATCAGCCCATGAGTTAGTGTGTATATATTGGCTCAGACACCTTATAAGCACAGGCACACTTGAACATGAGTTTGAACTCACAGGGCGATGTTGGATGTAATGGCATCACAGTCAATCAGCTAAGCAGCTTTTGAGGAAAAGGCCATGGTAGGGAAGCAGGGGAGTGACAGGGAGAAGGCTGTTTCTGAGTAAGAAAGTTGAGGGAAAGCAAAGAAATCCATGGATATCTTGAAAAATAGTAGTTTGTGGCCAGGCAGGAGGAGTGGTGGACAGAAACTGCCAGTAGAGCTCACTTCTTCCAGGAGATGTAAAGATACAAATGTCTCATTGTCAGCACCTCAGTATATATAAAAAGTGTGTGTGTATATATATAGATATAGATATAGATATAGATATAATGTTATTTGGTACCTTGGTGAACAGGCACAATAAAAATGAAGCTACCAATTTAGTAAGCCAGTGAGTGGTGTAAAAGGGAAAGGGGGTCATTTCTCATCCTGGGTCTTCTGCTGAAGTTCCCAGCCAGAGCATCCTCTTTCAATTAAAAAAGAAAGGAAAAAAAAAAAATCTATCAGCTTTGCTTTGACATTCTTGTGACTTACTTTGATTGTTTTAAGAAATTCAGTTGCTTTACCTCCTTTTTGTTTCTGAGCAAATGTATTTTTCATTTGAGAGAACATAGGAATGGATCCTGCCAACATGTCCATTTGTGCTTCATTTCCCAACAATGAGTAATCCCCCCTGCAATTAGCATTTTGTATGTATTTGAGGAATGAAGTTCAGTATGGCTTTATGTCTCCAGATTTCCTCTGAAATAACAGTGAGAGGACAAGGAGTGCAACTCATATTAATTGTGCAAACAAGCTGAGTGGTTTAAGACTTCCTGCCGTTCCCCAGCAGCTTATTTCTGTCCTGTGGCCAGACATACCCTCAGAGCAAAGCTGCCCAACAGGAGTGTGTCCCTGCCCTTTGCCATTGCCGTTTGAAGCCCAGAAAAGTGGCACAAGCCTCCCCACATTGGCTGGACTCTGAACTGGACCAGCCCAAATGAGGGTAGATGTGCCCCTGGGCTCATTTTGCTGTGGTCTGTTGTAGAGCAGAGGTTATGTTTGATGAACAGAGATGTTTTGAAATGGGTTTTAAAATATTGCTTGTATTCAGCTATGTTGCATATGAAAAGTACTTATAATGTTTATCTTTTTCTGGGCGACATAGGAGAACAGGGGGAATGGAGATTTTATTGCTAGTTAAGGCAGTGTGAGTTCTGGGTTTGAAAAGTCAATTAGCACATCTGGCAAGTAAAGAAGAATCATTAATCTATTTGCGGAAACCTGCATAGACCTGCTAAATGTAACTTACATACTCTGGAAGAAAGATGTTCTTTTCAAAATATTGTTTTTGAAAGCAAAGGCTTTGATTAATCTTTTTACATGTACATCTTTAAAGTAACATGTGCTACTCGTTAGAAAAAATGCTATTACTTTTTCTTACTGAGAAACTTCTGGCATCACATATAATTATTCTGTCAGAATAAATCTGGGGCAATAAATGTGTTATCTTCCCTATAGTAAGGATTAGGGGAGAGCCTCCCAAAAGTTTTTTTGTATTTAAGATTGAAAATACAGGAAGCAAGACTGAGCACTGGGAGCAGCAGGTCCATTCGTGATGATAGCGGCATTTTGACCTACAGGAGCAGCTCACCAGCTCACCTCGGCGGGAGGTTTCAGAAAAGTGTGGTCAGACAACCCACCTTGGTTTCTGGGTGCAGAGTGGAAGCTGCTGAACCCCAGAGCTGCCACAGAGGTGAAGAGAAGCTCGGATGGGTATGCAGGAGAAACAGCTCCCTGAGCAGGAGCTGAGTGAGCTGTCTCTGATGTTGGTCACCCATTGACCTCAAGGAAAGCAGCAGCCATGGAGACCTCTGTCCTCTGCAAAGGTTGCTGCTCATCCCTTCCCTCCAGCCTGGGCATTCGGTGTGCATGTGGGTGGGGGCAGCTGGGGCTAAACCAGTAGCTCTCTGACCAGTTAAAGGAGAGGACTGTGGGCTGCATTCTGGAAATACAGGGCAGAGGAAGAGGACAGTTTGGGAAACACGTGCAGGGAGGAGATGCCAACTAGTGATTCAGCAATATAGGATTTCTAGAGACAGATCAAGGTCTTTTGCTGCTCACGGGGTTAATACTGCAGTCCCTAGGACCAAACCAAACTCTGCCATGGGCTTTAGTGTATATTGATTTCCTTCATATCAACAAAGGTCATATATGAACAATACAGGACAAAATTTGACCATACAGTCCTGTGCTCTTGGGTTTTTTTTTTCCTACTCTTGTCTCCTTCTGGCACTGTAATTAGTTTTAATCTACAGTACATTACAGTGCATGGTCTCACTCCATATCCACAGGCTCCCTCTGCTGGAAAATGGCTATTAATGTATCTAGCTATTTAATGATGATAAGCATAATAACTTGTAACAATGTATTTTGTAACAAATGTGCAATATTTATTCACGCTGTCCATAGAATTGTAAAAATATTTTTTCCCTCTTCCTTAAACACTGGCATGTTTCTTCACAGATACGCAGAAGGAGTTAGGAGTTCATTTTTATCTTCAAAGTTAATCTCTGAACCATATAAGAAGCTACAACTCTTACCGTAACCTTCTAATGCATTAATCCACCAAGTAAAGTTTTGTTTTCTTTCTTCTTCTGTAATTGGAATCAAGCCTTGGATATTTCCCCTTCATAGTCCTAAAGGACCCTCTCTTCTTGACTTCTCCATCACGGATGACAAAAGCCTGCCACTGAATTTACAGAAGCACCTGGACATGGTATGTTGGACAGGTTGTTTTCTTTAGCAGCTGCTTTTGAATACATTGTTAAAAGCAAATGGAAAAGAGCACTAGCAAACAGGATTTTAATGCAGGAATTCCTGTTATTTCCCAGGAATTTCAAGAGGTGTGGCTGATATATTCCCTTAAGAAATTAAGATCCCTAGTCCAAAACATTTACGGAATCATTGATATTAAGGAAATCAGGGTACTATTATTAGATGAAGTCTTGTTATCATCAGAATAACTTCAGCAGGATCCAGACCAGACACTTTTTTTTTCCAGAAGAATGCAGCATCCAGCGCTTTCTCTTTTTGCTTATGAGACAGGGTTCTGTGTTTGAAAGCACAGGTAGCATAGGAGTTACACCTGTTTCTCTCATTCTACTCCACCAATGTATCTCAGATGTCACCTATAGAAACAACCCCCAATGAGAGGAGGTCTCTTTCCTGAGATTATCTATATAGGCACCAACTATACTACATAATTTATCTCTGTGGAGAGGAGTGAGATGGACTGACTGAAGTCTTAAACATGAATTAGCCAGGAATTAGAACTGTTTGCTCCTTCTCTGCAGTGCCAGCTCTGAACTGCAGACATGGAAACACTCAGCCACTTGCACCTCCTTCAGAGCACTGGTGTTCCCCTTTTCTGCTAATATAGTTATTTAAAGAATGACACACACTGGATGCAGCAGCTCTGGTGTGTCCCACCATCTTCACCTGTGGTCTTTCCATCAGTGCAAAACTTTGCTAAAAACCATTAAAGATAATACTGAGGATTCTCCTGCCTTCTAGGTAGCATCTGCTAATGTAGGATTACTGCAGCAGCTTCAACACACAGATGGGTCTCTTTCAGTCACCATTGTTCAAGGTTTAGTCAAGGTCTGGAGAATTTGATATATAAACCACTTCCACTAGTTTCTTCATTGCAAGTAACAGAAAATATGGCCCTAGCAGTCTGTCACAATACCTCTTTGTGAAAGCTGTGCATGCAGTGAAGTTCTGCGCTGCTGCCAGTCCCCAAGTCTTGATGACAAATAACACACAGATCCAAATCTTCCTCCTTCAAGTGGAAGGAAATTTTTATCAGTCTTAAAGTACTTCAACTCAGAATTGCATTTTATTAGGTAATTAAATTGTAATGAGAATCTTGAATGAGTGATGAACATTATGGTTGATGTCTGTTGACTACATAGTTGAGACCTAGGTTATGCTATTGTGGCACTACATTTGTTACATTCAAAAGGCATTAAAGGAACAGAAGTTGCTACTGTCTGAAGTAGCCTCATCTCCAGCTGTGTGTAGGAGGAACGGGATACAACAGAGAAGGAGTTCATGAAAATATTTTTTCCATCCCAAATTCTGGGCTAACCTCACTCCTACACAGGTGACAGCAGCCCACAGTTACTTCATTCTCCCTGAGGACCTTTTATTGCTGCTGGGCCTGTCAGCACAAAGGAATGCCCTAACCTTTCCTTTCTCCCAGGCATAAAATTGTGCTAGCTGTTGGAAGGCTAACCTAAAATTACTCTAGCTGCTTTCTGACAGCTGAAATTGTCTGTATAGTAGTCCCCAAGAAGTAGGCCAGTTAGATTGAAAATGCTCATGAGAGAAGTTTAAGACGTATTTTGTGCATACAGGAAGAGCAGAATGTCAACTGAAATCCATTGCATAAAGGTCCAGGGACAGTTACTTTCCAAGGGGCCAAAACCTTAGCATCCACTTCATATAATGGGATATGGTTGCGGGAAGCCCAAAGGAACAGTTCCATAAATCTTTCTGCTCAAGCTTTGGAGCAAAAAGATAGCTCCTTTTTGATACTTCAGTATCAGGAATAGGCTTAATTCATCAGGCTGAGGACTCTCCATAAGGCCTCCATTTGCTTTTTGAAAAAAATTCATATGTAACTGTCACAAGTTTTGGTTGGTCTTCTCAATACAGCAAAACTCTGTCAATTAGTTTAGAAATTGCATGAACTGAATCATTTTGACAAATATGTAAGAAGGACAAGAAATATGACAGAATGTTAGTCTTTTGTGCTCCTTCTATCACTTTTTTTTTCTATTTGCTGTCTGGCCTCAGAGACAAGACACAGCTAAGAGAAGTTATCTTTTTCCAAAGTACAGTAGAGACTGGGCGAGGATTCAGAGGGATCCTCCAAATAGGAGGAATCTTATCTGTCGATCCAATCTGAAACAACAGAGTAAATTAAAATCAACACCAGACAAGCAATGTTTTCTATGATGAGTGCATTTACTTTAGCATTTGTTCATACACAGTCGCCAAAAGCTTTGGCACAACAACTGCAGGCAGGGCATTATCTCTGAAATCTGTTGGATTTCAATATTCACTTCTCTTGTTCAATGACTAGATTTGGCTTCAATATCTTCTGGACTTATTTCAAGACCTGCTTGTTTTCAATGGTTTTGGCAGATGGCTGTATAAACTCAGGATCCCATGATTATGATTCATTTCTCTGTGAATAATTTTGGTTACAAGGTTTGATCATATCTCTATGTAATTTTATCCCATTCATACGTACACTGAATGCATTCAGAGCCAGGACTGTGCTTACCCAAATACCTTCTTTTGTACTGAAGAACAAAAAAGTACAGATCAACATTTTCATTTTTTTCATATTTCTTGTTAGTCTTTTTTTAAATGGGTATTATATTCTTGTTCAGTTACACATCATAGCTGTTTTGTTTCATTAGCGCATTTAAATATTTCCCATTTATTTCCTAGAAAGGATTGTTACGTGCCTATATATAAATACAGCTATTGCTTCATTTTACCTTTGTGGGGTCTGGTATTTTATATAATAGTAAGTAATGTGTTAGCAAGTACCCAAAATTTAATCCACCCTCAAAACCATGCTGCAATTAAACAAAACCTCAGAAGCATTCAGCCATAAATACTCATTTTGGGAATGCCCACCTAAAAGATGAGGTAATCACTCCTAATGCTCTCTCCTTAGACCTCTCAGAAAACACTGTGGTATAACCAGATCTTGCCCGCAAGTGCTGGGAAGGATCCACAGAGATGAGCGTTTTACCAGAGTATGGTCTCCCACCCATGAGGCACAGTAAGTCTAAAATGTCCTTCACGGGCCTCAGAGTCATGTCAGCTTTCAACAGCCAGCCTGCAGTGTGAGTGTCAGCCTACTTCTGCTGTCTGCTGGTTCCCCTCTCTTGTAAAACCATTTCAGGTTTTCAACATCACCTATTAGTAAGAATTTTGGAAAATACTTTTTTTTTGCCTTTTTGTCTTTGCTTCCCACTAACTGACCTCCTTCCTGTCCAAGGTTTGAACTCCAGTGCAACTCGCAGCCCTCCTACTCTTGGAAAGAGCACAAAAAGCCAATAGTGTTTGCCTAGGAATGTGTGTGTGTACAAAAAACACCTACAGCCAGCCCTGTGGCTCTGGGAATTGCGGATAGGAATCAAGGCAGTGACTGTTTTTTATGTCAGTCACAACTGAACTAGTGACCTACTGCGAAAATGAAAACCCTCTGGAGTCTTCATGACTACTGGTATATCCCAATTCCACTTTCCGTGGAAATAGAAATATCAGCCATGCCATTGCAATCAGATTCCTCTTTGGATGTTTACCTTCCTTTCCAAATGCCTGATTTGTTATGGAATAATTGTTAACTTACGTGGAGAATGACTTCATTCTATTATGCAAGTTTCAGTGTAAGCAATACTATTGTGTCAGACTATATGGGCCTAAACTAGAAAGGGCTGTTGGTCCAATCAGGTATGATATGAAGCTAGAGAAAACACTTTTGAGAAAACATTGTTTTAGTGATTTTAGGACAGTGTTGAGGACATTCTTTGAAAGCTCATGTTTCCAGAGTCACACCAAGGGGCTTATGGGCCAGTTCAGAAAGGACATAAAACACTTAAAAACTCTCCCACTTGAGACATGGAGTTCAGTGACAAACACGGGAGATGGCTGCAGGCAGACCTGCTGGGCTGCCTCAGTGGCATTGAGGCCTACCTTCACTTTTGGTGGCGATGGTAAACAGCAAGTCGGAGCCAGGCACACATGGATTTTCTATTTCAGCTCTTTTTGGTGTTTTTATTTTCACCAGGTGTGGTGTACAAGCAGCACGTTAGTCTCACAAATACATGTTTTTTGCAAATTATACTGGGATAGAGCTGGGCCTGTTGAGTCAACCTGGCTGGACAACCAAAGGAGGAGGCTGATGCTCTGAAATCCAGGCAAAGCTGGTGCAGTCACAGCATTCAGCTCTCATGAGATGTGAGGGCAGGCTGCTACATGAAAGGTTACATGTGAGAGGTTTTATCTGAGGAACTCTGGCATAGCTGGCCATGTTCCTTTCTATCCAGGTCTATTGTAATGCAGTTTTCAAATTAAAGCTATAAAAAGAAAGCCATATGCATTGGAAGTTTTGGCTGACAGAAGAACTTAATGAAAATTCAATCTGGAATGGGGAGGACAGGAACTATTAATGGGAACAACATTTTTCAGCCAAATTTATTAGGTTATAATACATGTTACCAGGCAAGAAGAAATTTACAAGCATAAGCAAGGGTTCAGTTGCTTCCTTATATATCCCTTAAAGCCCTACTTAAAAAGAATCCTTTAATGTTTTAAGGGTGCCCTAAGCTTTTAAAAGGTTGAACATTCAAAATTAAGGCTCTAAAATACAATAATAAGATATTAGTTAATTACAGAAAATCACAGGAAGAATACCCAGCAGACTTTGACTTTTGCTCATGACTTCATTAGTCTTCTCTCTTCTCTAACTGTATTTTCCAAAGCAGGCTTTCTCTATACTAGGCCTGGGGAAATTATTCCCAAAGAAGGTAGGGTTCTTCTTAACAGGGAAGACTTACATGTTGAAAAAGAGGGGTATGGGAGGGTTATGGGGATGTGTGTGTGTTTATGAGCATGTGGAGGTGGATTTCCTCTTCATAGAAAGAAATCTTTCTTGTAGTTGGTGAGATTTACACTTGAGTTCAGGAAATCTTCAGCCGAAGGAAACAGAGTTTTCATAAGTCGGGCTTACCATAAACAGAGCCATTTCCCATTACATTGGTGTCATCCTTAGTTCTAGAAAAGGGAAAAAGGGAAAAGGGTTGTGATGCCTCACCCTGAATGTGTGGCAATCCCTTGAAGAGATTGTATAGACAGATGAGAGGCAGAACATCTTGGTTTTTACTGCAGAGCTTTCAGCAAGGCCTAAATTTTGATTAGGCAAAGCTAGAAATGTAGCAAAGGAGGTTGGTAGCTATGAGGCAGGGCTATAAAGTAGTAAATGGAGAGGCAGAAGGCCACAAAAGAAGCCAGATGATGAGGCTAGTTAGGAGAAAGAACTAGTTGTGTGATTGGGAAAGTGGGCCTGATGACAGGGGATGCCAAAGAAACAAGAGTCATATTGCCAGTGGTAGGAAAAGCAGAGAGAAGTGAGAGACATCAGGGAGGTGTAGAAGAGAAAATGTGGGCTCGCCTTCTAAGACTTCCATAAATTTGAAGTCAGGAGATTGTCAAAGCAGAAAGATAACTGTTTCCAAGACAAATCTAAGTGAATGTCAGGGCCAGGAAGCAGGTGGCTGTTTATGTGTACTTTTTCCTTCCCAAACCTAGCAATAAGCCTGTTTTCAATTAAAACAGAAACATAAGGCTTTGGATGACTTTGCATGGCTCTGTGATACATACTTGCTCTCCTCATAAATGAACACATCTACCACTCTTCTGCTGCAATGCTAAATTTGCCTGAAGCCCTCTTATGGTGGTTAATTGCTAACTTGGACCTTGCTACAGATACACTCTTCCTACAACAAGGGTTACATTCCTAATGGCAAAAGTAAAGACAGGAATGTAGTAACGTGATGTCAAAGGTGGATTTGAATTTTACTTTTATTCTACAGGTTAGGGTTTATTTTTAGCTAATAGGCCTCTTCTAGTCAAAACAAAACAAGAATGCTCCCTCTGCTTTTCAGGGGGAGTGTTAAAATTCATTATCTTAATGTGTTCTAGCTGCCTGTGCATAAATATCCTTTCTCAATGCTTGCTTGTGGTGGAAACTGTTTGTTGTGTTTTGCAGGTACAGCTTCTGAACTTTCATCTTCTTCCTGCTCTTTCCTTGGCTCAGATTTCTCTCCCATTCTCTTGTGAGATTTGCTTTTTCCCAAATGCAATCTTTCTCTTTCTCTTCTCTCCTTCATGCCCTCAGGTTGCTAGAAGAGAGAAAACAAAATAGCAGGGAATTAAAAGCAATGCCCACATGAACAAAAAAATTTCATTCTTTGACTTCACTAGTAGTGTATAACAAAATATTCTAGTCACCTACCTCAGCATGATCAGCTTTAACATGATGGGCTCAAATTCAAGGCCCCAGCCAGTCACCTTAAAGCTCAGCAACAAGCAACATACTTTTGATTATGTATGGTAGGAGGATCTGCCTGAAGGACTTAAGATAAGAGTGAAAAAGGGAAGTGCTCTAAGATTTCAGCCCAGACTCCATGTTTCTGTCCTTTCACGTGATCCATCTTTATGTGCTTAAAGTCTGTTGAGTACTAGCTGTGAAGACCTCACTGAAAACAAGTGCTGAATGTCATGAAGTGTCCTCAAAGATATGTTTATAAGAGAAATGCAATATGCAGGGAAGGAGACCTCTGTGGTCATGGTGGTTTGAATTGAACACACAGAGCTCTGAACGCAAAAAGCCCTGCTCCATTTGGAAATACAAGTTTAAGACCATTCCCAAATTTCCTTTCAAGATCTCTAACACCCCTCACTCAGTTCTTCAAGATTCCCAAGCCGTTCACATCTCCCAAACTTAAATGGTGACTAAGGGAATGACAATAAGTTGGTCTACTTGAAGGGTAAATTAAAATACAGCCCAGCAGACCTCACTATGGATAACAGAAGGGTACAAGAAGCCATGTTTTCAAGTGGAACAGAATCTGATTTAGTAGATTATGCTTAGCATACCTATCATACAACTATTACACACTCACAGACTTTCTAGCTGTAGGCAGTTTTGAGAAATAATAAATGATAAACCAGATAACCACTGATGACAGTTGGCACAATGTGAGGCTCCAAATGAAGTAAATTCTGACTAGTCACTAAAGGGGAAAAAGAAGATTCAAGAATGAACTTAAAATCTTAACAATGGTATAACAGAGTTGTCATCACCATAATTTTGCATATTCTTAGAGGACTGGACATGCAAGGAATATTATTGTGGGATTGATCATGTAATGATACTGAAGATAAAAGAGATTTTTTTTTCTCTCTTGTTTCTGCACAGGAGGTCTGCAAAGAGAGCTGAAAATTAGTTCTCCATACAAACTGTCCATGTTAACAAATGGGAAAAAAAGATAATTTATTCTGTTGTTATTTGGTGCTAATGTGAAGTGTTATTCAAGCACAACTTTTTCAATAGGGTGACTGAATTTGATAGTGCTTTTCTGGTACTTTAAAGCAAGTTAGGGTTTATTATCCTTTCTTCCATTGTATGATACACAGGATATTATGTATCATCATAATAAAAATGTGTTAAGTGTCATAGACAAAAGGTTGTTATTGGCTACTTCATCAACACAAACCATACAGAAAATGCTGGTGCTTCAGGACAGAACAATGGGGAGGAGAGAAAGATGAAATCGGGAGAATGCCCAGCCGGCTGCGTGCCATTAGGGTGAAAATATGTTCAGTGACTTCTGGTAATGGCTGCTGCTGCAGCTGTGTGGTGACATGAGGAAAGCAGATGGGTGAAGTCCCATGGGGTAAAAGAGAAGCCTTTCAAACACCAGTGTCTGGCAGTCTTGCAGATGACACTGTATACGGTTAAACCAGGTCAGCAGCAGAGAGAAAGCAAGCCACGTCTCATGGCAAAAGCGAAGCAAATATGGTTTTATATTGCCACATTTTGTTGGCACAGCTGTAGAAACTTCTGGAAACAGAAGTTTCCACAGCCAGTGTGGTGTCTCATTTTGAAGAGACACATTTTTCAGTAAATCTAGATGGTAACACTACATCAAGCATTCTTGTGCTAATGATACTACAACTTTAACCTTGTCTGTGCTACTCTAAGGATCAAATAATTTGAGAAATTCTCATTCAAGTTTCTTTCTGCCCTTCCTCCAGCAAAGTCACAGCAATTACACCAGGATCAAAGCTGGCCTGCTTGCTGGTTGTTTGGGGCTTTTTCTTCTGAACTGGCATCAAGCTGGTTGTTACTTACCAAGGAAACTGAGCGTTTGCTTTTGAGACGCAATTGCTTTTCAAAGGACTCTGCAAATTCCTGGATGGAGTTTGATCTTGTCTCTGGGCATGAGCTGTCAGTTGAAGGTGTTCTGCTTGCCTTCCTGTGGCAGTGGCATTTGACATCTTGGTCTTCTTGAAATTCCTTGGAGCCCCTGAGAGGGCCTGAAGATGAGTTTTTGGTAGAAGCATGAAGTCGTGTTGTATGGAGGTAGGAAAGCCTGGCCTGAAAAACAAGAGGTCTTTTTTGAGTATTGAATATTAAAGTAGAGCACATAGGGCAGATTCTTTCTGCCACAGAGTGCTCTCTGAGCAATGGTGCAGAATGAAGGACCTTGCCCAGACTCCTGTACCTTTCCTTTTACGTGCAGGAGAATCACACTGCCAAGAGATTGCTTTCTTGGCAGCAGCAGAAATTGCTTATTCCTAGTTTTGAGTATCTAAGTTTTGGCACCCAAATGAGCATTTCAAATATAAAATATGCTGGGTCCTTTTAGTGCTCACTGATGCTAAAAGGAACCGAGACCCTTCATAACTGCAAAAACTCAGGTGTCACCTCTGGCAGCAGGTTCTAGGAAGGACTCTAAAAAAGCAAATATCCTGCCTTTTGTGGACAATTGAGCGAAATATGGGGTTTGACCCACAGGTGCTTCAGCTCTTATCAGATGTTTGAGTTCATCTGAGTGTGACAGCAACCATTTCTAGCCCAGCTGTGTCAAGTTTTCAGCATGGCCTACATGCAGACAAGATGCTCCATTGTCCAGGTCTGAATCTTCTGCTGGTTTCTTGGGCACATTTGTCCTGAACTGATGAGGGAGCACTTTCAGAGCACTGAAGGACACATGCTTACCAGAGAAATGGTAAGAAACAGGCTTCCTACAATTATATTTGTAAGGCTGAAGTGGGGAGGTAGTGGATGGTGGTTTAGTTTCTCTGTGGTTCAATTTTCCCAGGCCTGACACACAGACAAAAGCTATTGATCTGCATCAGCTGTGTTTAATTGAATGTCTGTTCAGGAGATTAAACTGATACATAACTGCTGTGTCTGGTGGAGTCAGGTATTGGTGGGTTTAGAAATAGAGAGACTTGCAGGGGAGACGGGTGAGAAGGCTACCACAGAGAGTCAGGCATGTCCCAGACTCTGCCAATTTTTGATGCTTTTTCACAATGAGTATCTCAACACTCATGCAGGTAAGTGAAAATTGTGAGAGATGGGAGGTACAGAAAATGAGACCTCTGAATGTGTGAGGTTAAGGCATTCCAGGCACCTGGCTGCTGCATAAATGTTTGAATGTGTATATGCTTTGTATAAGCCTGTTGCTAAGCCTTCAGCTGCTGAGTAATCCTGAGAAGCTCTTCTGGCTACAAAGGGGCTGTGATTGTTTATAAAAACTGAAGGTCTATCACACAGATCTTGAAATGCTTCCTAAGAAAATCCAGGAGAAAACCCCATGCTTAGAGTAGGTTTTCTGAGGGTGGGAGGGATGTTTGGATTTGGTTGGTTTGTTTTTTTTAACAAACAGCAGTGGAAAGCTAAACCAATTTTGTATAGGGGTCACATGAATCTACAAATCTCGGACTGCAAGGGAGCTGAAAAGTCTCCTGTATACAGTTCCATCCACTCTGGCCCAGGTGCTATTATAAATGTATCAGCACAACAGAGATCTGTGCAGCCTTTCTCTGAATAGAGAGAGTGTGCATCCATATGATTGTGACTACATCACGTTAGAGAGGCTTGATAAGAGGTGCTAAAAATAATAAATCTTACACCTGGCAAGCACATAATACAGAAGGGTTTTCAGCCCATACGGTACTGGTTCTGTTTCTTTTCCAGACATAAGCTCACTTCAGTAACTATTATTATGGATTGCCTCTGAGAGTGATGGTAATGATTTCTGCCATACTATTTTTACTTTGGTTCTAAACCAATCAATACAGCTGTAATTTCTGTAAGGTCATATTGTATTGTTACTTTTAAAAGCATCAAAGCAATCACATGGTGCTTGAGGGAGAGAAGTACACATGCCATGTCAAGCTCAACAAGATAAATGTCATCTGTGTCATTTTAATGACATCAACATACATTTTTTTCCTGGAAATAAAAATTGGCTTACACTAAAAATCACTGGTATGAATTCTTAGAGGGTTTGGGCAAAAAAAACAGGAGGATGGCTGAAATAGGGGATGGTATTCTATCAATCCTGTTTTGCAATGTTTGTAAAAGTTTTATCTTACTAAGACATTGCTTCTTAATTCCCATTCACAGAGAATTGTAGTTAAGCCCTTAACAAAGAGACTGCAGTTCACATACTGACATGGCAGCAATGGTCCAGAAAAAAGGGCAATCCTTCCTCTGAAATTCATATCTGCCTCAGTGGACTAAGGGTAAAGCTACACGTATGCATCTATGCAATCATATTTCTGTGACTCTCCCTCCTCTCACAGTGCCTTTGCATGAGACATACCACCTTAGCTAGGAGGACAGCATGCTTGTGCATGTCAGCATGTTCCTCTTATGGACACGACCCTACAGAGGACAAGAGCCTTAACACAACTGCTGAAGTATGAACATTTCATGGCTTATAACTAGCATAGTACATTAGCGTTCTTTTACTTAAGATTGACTCAGTGGAGAACTGAAAGAGTCATAAAATGAACCTCAACGATGAAGCAGATCTGGCACCCACTTTAGATAAACTCTGTGTGGCTTTTTTCCTGTTTCTTAGATTTAATACACACATTTAATACATGTGTTCGGTGCCAAATCGATTGCTTGGAAATATTGTAAATAAGAATGGCCGAAGACTGCTTTAATTTATGCTTCCCCTCCTGAAGTCTCAGCAGCTGCTGGCAACAAAGACTACCTCTATATTTGCACACTCTGTCATCCACCCATCACTGCTGTCATCCCTTGCCAAAGGTCTCTGAGCACAGCCCCAGTATCTGCTCCTGTCTTTGCGCCAGCAGCTGTCTTGTGCCTACATCTGATGCCTCTTTAGCAAACTCCTCTTGGTCCCTGGCTCCTAGGCTCTGACCTTGAGTAGTTCTTAAACTGGCGAAGCAGGAAGGAGGTGAAACAAAGGAAAAAGCACGGGAAGGGTGAATGATAAATGCTCCCTTATATCAATATGGGGAATTTTTGCTATTGCTGAGAAAGCCAGAAGCACCAAGCATGTTCTCAGGGGTTGTTTCTCCCTCCCTTTTAGTAGTCTGGTATTCTGCCTGAGCCCCTGCATAAATGCCAGTCATGCTCAGTGTGTCTGTTTACACAGCAGCTAATCTTTTGCTAATTGCCCATCGAAAGCACACAAAAAGTACACAAACAAAAATACTTCACTGAATTTCTGTCACTATAATTTGTCTATTCTCTTTCTCAGTTTCTCTTGGAGACAAGATAATTGCTTCCATCTTTTGGGCTTGATCGGAAGGTTTGCAGCTGTCAGTAAGAAAGTTAATCTTCAGTGTGTCAGCAGAGTGTTCATTGTTTGCTGAAGTTTACACAATGACCCAAGTACTTTAGGAATATTTAGGAATATCTGACATTCAGATGCTGTCCCACAGCTTCCTTTCCTTCCGAGAAGCTTATAGCTAAGCATAAATTCCTTAAAAATGTTTTGGCCTAGGCTCCAACTGATCTGTAGTAAAAATATTGTTATAAATGTTCAGTCTGACTTTAGTTTAAATTGAATGTTAGCAACATCAACAGCAGTTAGTTGTTCTGCTCCCACTCCCGGCTGTTTCTTATCAGTTTTTCTCCTGTAAGCAGCAACGTCTACTTGAACGTGGATACATTTATAGGGTAGTAAAACTCTTACCTGTGCTTCTTTGCCTCATATGTTTTCCCCACAACATAATCTCTGGAAGGTTAGAAACTGTCCTGAATCAAAATGATGAAGGATAACTAGCATGTGTCAAGGAAAGTCATAGCTGGAGGCTTCAAAAAGGTTATCACAGCTAATGTGTCTAAAGATTGCCAGGGGAACAAGTAAACTAAAGGAGATGAAAACAGGTGACTTAGTTCTTCCCAGACGGTTTTCATATTCAGTGTTGGGCCATAGCACTGTATACAACTCTGAGGCTTTTCAGGGGACTGGAGTTGCAGGTTTTAGCCTGTCTTGCCAGTGACTCAGTGAAGGATAAATATAATTTTGTGTTTTCCTCTGCAAAATGGGAATAACAATAGCAAAAGCATTTTGCGAAGCTCATCTTAGTAATGTTTGTGAGCAAACTAAGATATTGGAGGGGAAAAAAAAAGTTGTTAGTTTGGGAGTTGTTCTACAAAACCAAAATGCTGCTGGTGCAGATGCAGTCCATGTGGGCAGGACTGCATTGTTGCTGATGCACCATATACCAGCCCTGGATATGAGACAAAGTGTGCAGGCAGTGCTGTTTTGGCAGCACCGTTGTATCTGCACAAGGAACTTTTGCCAACAGCTTTGTTAGTCAGAAGCTGCTGACTTGATTTTCACCCAGACAGTGTAGTTATCTCCATTTACAAAATTGAAACAGAAGAAAGAATACACTGGGCTATGCTGTGGAGGTGTTAATTTACAGAAGAGACGGAGTCTAATCTCTGTTATTATTCCTCCTGAAAATAGCACTGTCATGATAAAATGAAGACAATATTTAACTAATACTGATAGTGTTTTGAATCTTACAGCAGCTATCATTTGTAATAACTGTGTAAAAAGCCACACATCCAGGTGCAATAGCAAAGTTGTTGCTTTTAACAAGGAGACGCTCTTTCTGAAGGTATTTCTAAGGAATTAGTGCCTATTTGTTGAACTACTAAATTTGATTTAAGGCAACGTGTTTTAGTGCTATTTACTACCAACTAGTCAGAGATTTCCAAATAAAGTTGCAGCTCAAAATTCACCCCTGAATTGTAAAATCCCCAAACAAATCTTCTCTTCTCATTCCCCCAGTCAATTTCTGGCACTGAGAAATAAAGCAGTTGAAATTTATCTCTCTTGTATTAATACTACTGGATCAAGACAAATTTATGTGGAATGTTAATGTAAAGGCCAGACATAACTGAGTGTACAGGATAGCTTTAGCTCGTTGAGTAGTAATGACAAAAGTCAGAGACTTCTCATTCTGTCAGCTAACTTAATTCAAGTTCTAGGTATGGATTCATGGATCTAACTATAGCAAAGTATTTGAGTAGCTATTAGTTCAGTATTTAAATAGGTTTTGAGCAAAATGAATACAAGAACACACTTCAAATGAAATATATGGGTATACACACAAATATACATGAAGATGTGTTCAGCAGCTTGCTGAATGGAAAGTGATTTAAAGCCCAGTCTTACACTTCAGTCTGTATGGAACCCTAAAGAAATCACATATGCATAGATCTCTGAAGGACAACCTTAAAATACAGTAAAATTAATTAAAAGAAAAAGTTATGGTTTTAGTCATTCTGATGGAACCCACCAGAAAAGCTCTAAACTGGGGTCTGTCTTGCAATCGTGTGACCAAGGGGAAATATAACAAATGTGCTTAATCAGTTCAAAACTGATGAATGAAGATTACCTCTCCAGGTTGTCTATGAATTCAAAGAGGGGAGAGGTTGGTTTGGTCTGTTTGCATTTCGTAATCAATTTTTTTGAAAAGGAAAATCCCACAGTTTAGACCATGGCAGCTCCAGTGGTGGAAAACTTGCAAGGTGAAAATATAGCACGGCAGAAAAAAATATAATAGCACTCACTTTGTTGCAGCCATAGCGATCTAAGCATGTAAGTGAAAAATTGTTTGTCGGGAAACAGTGTCTTTGGTAAGCCAACTGATGGAGTTGCAAAAAAAGGACAGGTTTAGACTGCCTAAACATTTTTTTTTAGAGCTGAAATAAAAGCAACAGTCTTCAAGAAAAGATCAGACTGTGAACAGCTGGGTTTTGGTTTAACTTCATTTTGATAATTGGTTAGACAATTGTGAGCCACCTTAAAAGCCTGCTTCTGTATGTGAACCTTGCCCCTTTCCCAACTATTTTGTTCATTTAAAAATAAACAATGTACTTCCTTAAAATCTTACTTCACAGTATAATAAGCTTTGTTATGTGTTGCATCCTTTTTTCAGAGTCAGATGTTTTAAACCAGAGGTACTGTATCCTCTAGCTTAAATTAGAAGTGACACCTGCAAACAACTAAATCCCAGGCACTAAAACATACAACTTCATGGAGACAGTATAGTTGCAGAATTAGGTCCAAACATATGAGGTTGTATAGTTCTACATGAGAACAGACTCATTAAAGACAGTTTTAATGTATGCCAGTTGCCAAAACGTTTTGATCTCTGCCAGGTTGTGCTGAGCAGACAGAACAACATTCTAATACACAGGCAGTTATTACACTATTCTCCTCATATTTCTAGTCCTATTATTGCTTATCTTGGAGTTTGCCAGTTTTCTTGTAGTCCAAAGGCACTGGAGGCCTGACCTTGGCAGGCAGCTAAGTTCAAAAAGCAACAAGCTGCTGCCAATAGGAACGGAACTTACTTGGCAAGGTGCACCATACTCATCCCCGTACATCTTTAGGGCCGTGCCCCTGGGGATGGCACTTGTATTTATACAAAGCCACACACATGCAGAGTGAAAACTGCACACAGCTCTTACCGGAAGGGAGGCTCTCCTTTCACTAAAGGGTCGTGTCTGATGTTTCTTGTAGCCTCTACCCTCTTTCTCATTCTCATCAATCAAGTTGTGGCCCCAGAAGCTGCTCATCCATTTTGCAAAGAAAATATCATCATCCTCTTCATATTCCATGTACAGATACTCCAAACTTGGGGGTGGTCTCCCAACCAGATAAGGAAAAGCTAGGTCAAATCCTACCACCAAGCCAATAGCCTCACACTGTTCTGCCAACAAGAGGAAGCAGAGACGCAGTTTCAACCAATCTCTCTGCACTCCATCCCCTAAAACCTGTCCCACTGCAGCCCTGGGCACTGCCTAAACATAAAGTCAATCTTTTCTCATCTCTATTCAACAAGATTTCTTTTAACCTTTCCATTACAGGGATGTCCGATATGACACTGCCGCAGGGGGCTGGTGGGAAGGAAAATGTGTTGGCTGCTCCCTGTGTGTCACTGTTGAGTGCACCAGCTGTCAATACCAATGGAGAATTGCCCACGGTTACATGCCTGGGAGGTGCGTACACGAACCCAAAGTAGGCTTGTGATTTTGAGAAGCAGAATTGACATATTGATGGTGGTCAGAAACCAACACAGCTGCTTGCAGAGGCCTAGCTGGCTCTGCAGGAGGGAGGACAAATGGCCCACACTTCCCATGCTGCCCTCCCTCCTGAATTCTGTTGTCTTTGCTCTTCTGCCAGTATTCAGGAAATATGGTCTCTCTAGGTAGAAGAAAGCTCCCTCTGAAGAAACTCCTTGCTCATTTTTGAGTTACAACAGCCAGTGTGACCTTGCATCAGCTGCTGTACACCAGAGTAATTTCATCTGCTATATCAGAGTTCCAGGAGGCCCTGCCTCACTTGAGGGCACACAGAGTAAAAACGATTCTTCTTCACTAGCCCTGGGTGTAAGCCATATAGGCTCATGTCAATATCACAAAACAGAACTGGGGACTGTTTTCTGGCCCTGAGACCAAGTAGCGAGACTGGTCACATCTACCTTACACAGCGCTTGTGCTGTGGGTCTCCTCAAGGCTTTATATATTGCACAGTGTCTGTAATCCTTTGTTGTAATTTTTCTGTCTTTTTTATTTTGAAATATCTGATATAACACAAAAAATCCGTTGCTAGATGTTCTCCTGCTGTCCAAGCATTGCTGTGGAGATGCTAGTTGGCCTTGGTGAGAAGCATGCCAAAAAGCTTATTGGTGATTTAGTATTATGGAAAATCGGTGGTCCGGCGTTAAAACTTGCTCTTTGTCCCCAAGCTATTTAGCAATACAGATGTAGAAACAAAACTCCGGTTTCATTCATGTGGGTGTAGGTGTGAGGTTTAAGATCAGTACTCTGATGTAGAACTCTTCATTCTGAATAATGGGAGTGAAGGGACCAATTGGTCATAGATATCTTTGTGCCTGAGTTTTACCTTGTCCAGGGCAGATGAGGCTGTGAATTGCACAAGGACCTGGGGGACATGAATGTGCAAATGGCATATCCTTGAATGTTGCCTATTAGAGCTTGGAGATGCAACCAAACCTGCAGCAGGCTGCCTTCTTGGCAGAGGTAAAGATTGACAGAAGCAAGATGAATACCTGCAAAATACTACAGTAAAAAGACATCTGAAGCAAGAAAAAAAAAAAAGGATATGTAGGATTCTCCAGGTGGGGAAGAACACTCTCAGACATACTCTCTAAATTTGATTTGCACCCTTGAGACTACCCGTCTGTACAGGCAAGGTCCATCTGAAAGCTCATAGGAAGCATAATGTGGGTGGAATTTAGGCTGTCCCAGTAGAAAGCTATTGGCCTGTTGATACATATTTTCTGTTGTATGGTTCACATTTCTTCTTTTCTGACATGTGAGACAGAACTGCAGCCTGTCATATGGAGTAGGAAATATGTCTGCTGTGCTGGGACAGGTGACAGGGAAAAATGGGAGAGAGGTTGTCCCACAGCACTGGCAAAATATGCTAACGCAAATAGTAATAATCCATAAATTAAGGGAGACACAGCTCAAGCTGTTTACTACCAGGCACCAAGATACATTTACTTATAGTCCAGCAGGGCAAATTTTAGTTGGGCTCCTGATGTATTTGCTTTGCAATTGTACAGCTGTTTTTATTTCTAGTCCTTTTTTCCTTCGGTGCAATATGTGTCTTCAAACATATTCCTTCCATTTCCCTCCACCTACAATAAAATTTCTAGGTACAAGATGACTAGTGTTGTCTGAGTATAAAAATATCAAAGACAACTCCTCCTCATCCTCAGATGAGTGCTCCAGGAGACAGAAATACATACTTCCTCTGCCTACAGCTGAGGATGCTAAGCAGGCATAGACATATATAATGCATATGTATGTACAGCATGTATAAAATTCCAGTATTACGTATTAAATTATTTTTATGACAGATTCAACTAATAAATAAAAATATATATATATGGCTCTTATAACAAGGATAGCTCTTCTTCAAAATAT
The DNA here is from genome assembly GCA_033124195.1 of Coracias cyanogaster. Lineage (NCBI taxonomy): Eukaryota > Metazoa > Chordata > Aves > Coraciiformes > Coraciidae > Coracias > Coracias cyanogaster. The sequence continues at coordinate 1,139 of JAVSBS010014425.1, read as the reverse complement.
TCCAGTACAAAGCCCCAGAAACTTGGCACCGCTACTACATGTTGGCAGTCCAGAAACTCCCAGTGCACAACATTAATCCGGATCTAAAGATACCCTCAGAATTCTTAGGCCTGGGCTGATAGCTCCAACCCAGGAGCGACCCTGCTCCTTGCCCACCCCACAGCCCCGGGGCAGCCCGACAGGGGCTCTCCGCTTGGGGGAGGTGCCCTGCGGCTACACCGCCGCTCCAGCAGGAGGCGCTGCGGCGGGCGGGCGGGCGGAAGTGCTTGCACGACCCGCGCTCTCCCGGCGTGCCCCGGGTGTCCGGTGACCCCCTTCCCTCCCCTCCCCTCCCGCGGGCGGCGGTGTGTGAGCGCGTCATGGCCGCCTCGAAGCCCGTGGAGGCGGCGGGCGGCGGCGGCGGTGGCGGCGGGGGGGGGCTGTCCCGCTGGCAGTTGGCGTTGGTGCTGGGGGCGCCGATTCTGCTGGGCGCCGGCGCGCTCTACCTGTGGGGGCGGCGGGCGGCCCGCCGCGGCGGCGGCAAGGGCGCCAGCGAGCGGAAGACCCCTGAGGGGCGGGCGAGCCCCGGGCCCTGCGGCGGCGGGCAGCCCGATGGGCCCGGCCACGAGGAGACGGTGAGCGCGCGGCGGTTGGCGCGGACCCCTCCTGGCCCTTCGTCCCCGCCGCGGCGGGAGCTCGGGGGGCGGGGGGAGAAGCGCCGTTTTTAGCGTGATGGATGTGGGGCTTGTCTCCGCCGCCCCCGCCGGACGTGGGCTGTCGGGGCGAGAGGGCAGCGGGTGTTCCGCTGCCGGTTGGGCCGCTTGGAGCGGGGAGGGGGATGCTCGGCGTGCGGTCTGCAGGAAGCAGGGATGAGCAGGCCCCTGGCCCCGTCCAAAGAGCAGGTGCCAGGGTGCTGGTGGTGGCCCCGGAGGCCGCGTGTGAGGGGATGCAGGCAGGCCGCAGCATGTGCGATCGGGGGCGTCCTCGTACGCTCAGCGTAAAACAGCCGGGGGGACGTCTCGAGTGACCGCGGCGTGCTCCTAAAGTGCGTTGTCAAGAGGATGGGGCCAGTCTCTTCAGTGGTGCCCAGTGACAGGACAAGGGGCAGCGGGCACAAACGAACACAGGAAGTTCCATCTGACCATGAGGAAAAACCTCTT
>JAVSBS010014424.1:0-29607 GCA_033124195.1 Coracias cyanogaster | reverse complement strand
GAGGTGGGGATTGGTCTATTCTAGTAACAAATGATAGGACAAGAGGAAATGGCCACAAGTTGTGCTGAGGGAAGTTTAGATTGGATATTAGGAAGAATTTATTTACTGAAATTGTTATCAAGCACTGGAATGTGTTGCCCAGGGCAATAGTGGAGTCCCCATCCCTGGAGGTATTTAAAGACATATAGACATAGTGCTTAGGGATATGGTTTAGTCAAGGACTTGTTAGTGTTAAGTTAATTATTGGACTTGATGATCTTAAAGGTCTTTTCCAATCTGGGCAGTTCTGTGATTCTGAGCTTCAGGCATATCTGTGGAGTCTTCTAGGGACCGAGCTCAGCTGAGCTCAGGCTGCAGAGCCTGTGCAAAGCACACAAAAATGCAGCTAGCTTTTTTGCTGAAAGCTTTGGGGATAAAATCAAGTTACAACACAAGAGCCATGTTGAAAAGCTGAATACAGTTCAGGTCATAGGATTGGCATCAGCTTCCAAAGTCCCTCATTATAGAAATGTTCTTGGACTTTGTTTTTCTGATCCTCCAGGAGGAAAGTGTTAATAATCATAACCAACAAATATGAAACACATCATTTTCTGCCTTAAATGCATCCGGACTATTCCCAGGATGCAGTCTTCTAGGATCTGAGGGTTAAAAAGTAGCTAAAAATAGCTCCAAATGGGAGCTGTCAGAGGCAAGGTGTGATAAAAGTCATGGTCTTTTCTGCAGCTTGGTGGTGACTTGGCAAAGCCTTTCTGACTCAGTTTCACTTGGGGAAAATCAAGGTCTTTGATATTATTTGGTTAGTGCTTTGTAAACATACTTGCTTTTAGAAAAAACACACTAAGGCCCTGAGTCAGGCATGAGCTGATTTTGACTGGATATCAGAAAAGCTCTGGCAAGACAGGCACCATCTCACCACCCAGGGACAGCTGAGTAGGAAACCAGGGGAGCTTTCTTAGCCTTGCCACCCGCAGGAGGTATTTAATTTGTGTGGAGGAGCTGAGACAGGGCTGTAAGTCACGCTGAGCAGAGGAAAGCAATCACAGTTCTTGGTAGGAAGCATGTCTCCCTGTGCAGCAGGGCTGGAACTGCTTCTAGGGTTAGGTGGCCTCTGAGGAACCCCTTCCTTGGGCAAAATGTTTGCTGTGATTGCTTTCTGGCCTTAAGCACCTTTCAAATTTCTTGGGAAAGACCTCAAAGGTGGTGGTGTGTTGTGATTCCAGTATGATTTATTGATGCTGTTATTGGGTCCCCAGCTATAGGCAATGCAGTCTTTTACAGATACACGTGAGGGACTGTTGTATGGGCAAGGATATCTCCTTGGGTGGAAGCACATGTCGTGGCAGATCCCTGCTGTTGTCACAGAGGTGCAAGCTGCTGTGCTATGTTACCAGGCAAGCTGGAGGATTCTGTGAGTTGCTTTATTTTTAGGTCTTACTGCCGATTAAGTGCAAACTTTGCAGTGTGTCTGGGCTGCTCACCTTTTTTGGAGCACACTGCTGTCCTGCTTGGCATGGATGTATTGGAAGGTCTGCTCTTCCTTGGAGGTCTTTCTCCATCTGTCAGTGCCTGCAGGGAAGGGAGAGATGTTGCATCACTGGCTGCTGCTGATGGAGGCAGGGTGAGTGTGATTGGGGATGAACAACACATCTGTGTGCTCCCAGGGGGGTGGAGAGAGGCAGCAACTGGGGATTTTCTGTGAACATTACTGGAGATGGTGGAGATGAGCAGCATCCTGCAAAGAACCACTGAGTTGGCCTTTGGGTTTTAGGGGGTCATACCTTTGCTGTTCCAGGTGCTCATGCTAGTGTGGTTTAGAGGATGTAGACTGCCTCTGAGACCACCTACCTGCTATGCAGAACAGGAGACAGACTTCCTGAATGAGAGCCTCTTCTTAAGACTTTTATCTGAATCTGAGAAAAAAAAAAAAACATGCAGAAACTTCCCATCATGGACTGATGCAGGGAGAACTAAAGCCCAGCTCCCATCCTAGCAGTTGGAGCTGGAATGATCTTTTCAGCACTGGCTCACCTTTTTGCTCCTCCAATGACTCCTTCTGGGGCTTTGGCAACAGGATCTGGATCCCTTTCTGGAGCGTGAAGAAAATGACGGTGTCACTGTCTGGGTGAGAGAGAAGAGGTGAAGTGGGGTACTGTGTGGCAAGTGATTTGATGGCAAATGAGGGAGGACAGCAGGATGTGTTGTCCCCTTTGAATCTCATGGGGCTTGTATGGAGGTCAAAGAGGGGTGGTTGAGGAAGGGCATGAGGTCTCCTTGACTGGAAAGCTGTTTTGGGGTGGCATGGCAGGGATGCCATTTCCCACCCTGGCTCTGCTGCAAGCTCAGGGGCTCCTGAATGGCAGGTGGGAGGCTTTCAAGGAAATGGCATTTAGGGAGATAGGGAGGGGAAAGATATGTGTGGGCACAGATGTGTCCTCAGCTTTGTGCCTGAATGGGTGGCTTCTCCCAAGAGGAGTCCCCCATGCTCACACCCATTAAGTGGGGGTGCGGGTAATATGTCCACCCTCAGCAGGACCAGCCCCTCTGCTCTGTGTACAGGCAAAGGCAGTGCCACAGTGACGCCTGGTGATGGGAGATGGATTCATGCCTGGCACCTTCCCAGCACATCTGTGCAAAGCAGCAGCCCTCAAAATAGGAGAAAAGCAAGGCATGGGTGATGGCAGGTTTTCTCTGGAAATACATTTATTTTCCCTAGCAATGTTAGTGCCTTTTGAGACAACATAACCAACTTTTCCCAGCTGAAAAGCAAGCTTTTAATCTAAAGGTCAGAAAAGCAAGACCCTTATATCAAGATGATTGGTGAAAGCATGATAAGGTGCATTAAAGTGTCCTGAGTGAAAGGTGGCATGGGCATTAGCACAGGCAGAAACAGCAGCTATTTTTTGTATGCTGGTTTGGTTTGCTCTGCTTTGACAGTCAGGTCTGCCTGCAGGCTGGCAGGCACAGCAGAGCAGGAGCCAGCCCGCAGTAAACCCTGCGGGCACAGCTCTGCCCTACCAAGGTGTCATGGCATCTGCCCTTCCTACTCAACCAGGCTGAATGTGCCAGCCACACAGGTTAGGGCAGGAGAAATGAGATAGGTCTGGGAGATCATACTTCTCTTCCCAAGACACACCACTCCAGCTGAGGGATTTTATCTGCCCAGCTCTGGTTATTTGTCCCCGAAAGGTTCCACAAAGAGCTGTGGCTTGAGGACAAATGTCACAGGGACAATCACTGCAAGATTAATGTCCATGTGAGAAAGATGAGTCTTTTCTACATGTTCCAAGCTGTTTCTCCAGAGCAGTAACTCAGTGCATTCACTCTCTAAGACTCTGTGTAGTTAAATATGGACTGTGTTGCTTGGGCAGCAGTGGGACAGTCCTAACCCTTGCAACAGTTTGCACTGATTAAAGAGAATCATAGAATATTTAGGGTTGGAAGGGACCTTTAAAGGTTATCTAGGACAACCCCCTGCAGTGAGTAGGGACATCTGCAACTATAGTACGTTGCTCAGAATCCTGTCTGACCTGAGCTGGAATGGTTCCAGGGATGGGGCATTGACCACCTCTCTGGGCAACCTGTGCCAGTGTTTCACTGGAAATATCTCTCCATCCCCACTGGTTTCCTGAAGACCTTGGCAAACAGGTGTCTCCATCCTAGATAACACAGTTCCTGTGTAACATAATGCTTCTGGCTTTTGCTAGCTGGGAATACATGTGATGGGTTCGGTTCTGTTTTTTTCTGGTGGCAAGAGCTTTTATATTAAAACAACTATGTTTGAGAAGGCCCTAGAAGCGCAATGAGGCTTTGTAACAAGGTGGAGACTCAAGCTGCACATTGCATGTTATCCAGGGGAACACCTAAGGTGTGGTTTGAGGTAACACACATGGCTTGGAGCACATCAGCCTGGGGGTCTGTTACCCCAGCTCGGCTGTGGGAGCAGCACCTGCTTGTAGGTATCAAAAATCCTACATTGCTGCTGGTTTTTAGCCAGAACTTGACAGTGAGAAATGACAGGGAGCAGAACTGTGACTTGCTAACACCCACTCAACCATCAAAGCAAGATTAGAATATGCCTATTTCTGTTTCCCCTTTAATAAAAAATCAATTAAACAATTTCCAAATGAATACTCAGTCAAGGAGCTGGGTTGTCAGGCAGACTGACAGCACTTAGCACCACTCTCATTGTGTTTTTCAGTTTAGAGTTGTTCAGTATACTGAAAGTAAATAAGTGGATGAGGAGGGAAAAATGTCTTTCCTTTTCCCTAGAGATGTCCTGGTGAGTGCCACCTCAAACCCTGATGAAACTTGTTCTCCATTCCAGATGTTCAAAGCATCCTCCATGTAATGCTACTGAGCCTGGCATTTGGCTGCCTTGTTCTTCTCCTTTATCTGCTCCCATCTGACTTGCAACCCAAAAGATTAGTTGTTTTATTTCTGTTTCAGGGCATGTGCGAGAGTATTTTTAACTTGGTTATCAAAGTAAACAAGAGTTATGCAACCAACAACTCTTCGCTTATGAAGTCTCTGCACTTCCCTATTCCCCAAAGAAATTTCTAAAAACCAACTGGGCAATTTTGACTGAATTTGATGAAAAGGAGTGATTTCAGAGATGCTTCATTTTCCAGCAGGCCTGCACAACATACATCCTCAAAGCTGTGTGAAGTGGCTATGTGAAGGAAGGAGTTTGGCTCTTTTAAGGGGAACCCTGGGGGACACCAAAGCCCCTGGTCTGGACTTCTCTACATTGGAAGAACAAGCCTGAGGGGAAATGTGGAGCAAGGGGACAGGCTCTCAGCTTACTTGGACTGTAGATTTGAGATGATCTGGAAGAGGTTTTTGTACTGGGTGAAGAGATTGGCACCCTCTTCTTTGTGGATACCCTAAAGCTCCTCATCACCTTCCAGGTGCAGAACCTGTATGAGGAACACAGAAGACAGCAAACCTTCAGTCAGACCTTTACAGCTGAGGTCCTGGGGAGTGGCCTATCTGCATTTTCATCATGTCAGAAGAACAAGTGGCTGGAGAAAAAGGTTGGCATCCACAGAGCTTCCCCCACCCTGGAAGAGAGGGGACAGGTACCTTCTCCAGAAGTGCATCAGGATGGGGAAGATTATGACCTTGGCCCTGTGGTAGAGGACACGGTTCAGTATCCCCTTGGATGATAAACTCCAGATTAAATCTCTCTCTTCTTCAGAGATGTTTACCTGGCCAGAGAAGAAACCTTGCTTAACCAAAGCAGTTTACAGCACTCCTGAGCATGTTTCTCTCCCTGTCCCCATATTTCATTTCAGCAGTCTCTAAGAAGAGATGCTAGTTGCAGTCTGGCTGACTGTCCCAGATGAAAGGGCAGGATCCGCCCTGGATTTCTGTGGAAAGCACTGTGCTGTGTTTTCCAAAGGGAAGATAGGCAGAGCCATGGTTACTGTAAGAAGAGGTGGGTGCAGTGGAGAGGGGATGATGGTGACATTGACCTCTGGGGAGTACAAGGACTGAATTGGTGGTGTGTGGCACCCATCCTGGTGCTTCAGCCCAGGCATTTCTCCTGCAGGTAGGGGATTTCACCATCTTCTTGTCCACGCACTTATTGTCAATCTGTCTGGGTCACGTGCTAATGTGGGTCTGATGGTGGATCATTTCCCATCCCATTGAACCCAAGTGGAGGTTCCAAGCTCCAGAGTGCTTCACAGTGTGTTTGGTTGGAGGACATCCAAACCTCTGCCTAGTTCCCCTTTACCCATGACTGCTCACAGCTGCAATGCAATGGTCTTGAGCAATGAGCAACCAGCAGCCTTCAACCTTCCTGGGCAGGTCCCAGCATCTTACCCGCAGTCTGGGGGAAATATCAGAGTTCAGGAAGAGTTTGCTGATGATGGCAACTTTCTTTCTGAGGAAGGCAACTTCCTTTCCTGACTGCATGTTGCGGGCTGCCAAAGCTTCAGCTGAATCAGCCAGCCTGGAAAACCTGCAAAGGCATGTGGGGTCTTGCTGACACAAGTGCTCTGACTGCTAGGGTGGACTGTCATGTTCTGTCTTAGCTCCACATCTACTGGGTTAGAAAAAACAATCCATGACAAGTGCAACAGTGAAACAGATGGGATGAGAAGCCACTTTCCTCTTTTACCATCCTTATGGTCATAGCATTCACCCGTGGGACATGAAGTTTGCCCTTCTTCAGGAAAAGATGGGACTCAAAACCTGGTCTTATATATGTGGGGGTGTGTTGACAGTGGGGCTGCTGTGTGTTGGCCAGGGCTTGCTCTTACAGGTTTGCCAGGGAACTGGACAAGGTCAATGGAGAAATGCCACAACTGGCATATCAAGTGGAGGCAAACTGTTAGATTGCTTGGGACTATCAAACCAAAAGTACTTCTAGGATACCCAAACAGGAACTCTTAGCCAAGGGACTTTTTCTGGCTGAAAGAGAGGGTTGTGGGGGCTCCAGGAGCAGATTAAAGGTAGACAGCTATGGGGTAAGACTTTGGTTGCGTTGTTTGCTGCAGCGTGATGTCCAGATACTAGCCTTGCATAGAGGTGCTGATGGGAGTTTAGGGGTAGCAGCACAGGCCTTAGTGTGTGCTAAAGAATCCGTGGTCCAGGCTTTATCCCGTGCTGAGAGATGGGCACTGCCTACAGGATGGGAGACTGGTGGTACCTGAGCACCAGGTGGAAAGGGAACTTACTTGGCAATCTCCATATAAAAGTGGAGGTCATTGACGAGGAAGTTGACAGTAATGAGCTGGCCGTTAAACAGGCAACGTTTCACTAGTACCACCTCATCTGGTGGGGTCCTGGCAGAGGCCATGTGGGAGCGGGAAGTGCTCATGGTGCTGCTACTCTGCGTTGAGGTGACGGGCAAGTCTAAGAGAGAAGAAGAGTTGTGTCCCGCTTCTCCCAGCACTGTTAGAGGCCAATTGGCCATCTGATGCTGAGCTACACCCTGCTCCTTCACTTTGCCTGTGCTTGCTTTACCTGCATGCAATTTGCTGAGGGTCTTTCTACCTATGTGGACTACAGCTTTCCTGCAGCCAGGCTCTCAAGGGAATTCAGATCCATCCAATGTGTATCCTTCCCTCTAGCTTAGTAACCTCCTCCACCCATCCTCCTCTTTGCACTCCTGGAGTGCTTATGTTCACTGCTTTCATAGAGGCTGGCCACAGTGCATGAGATCAAAAGTCTGCTGGTCTGTCTAGCCATTATCCTGTCTCTGACAGAGGCCCCAAGCAGATAACAAGGGAGCAGGAAAGGTAAAAATCTGTGTTACTTCTCCCATATATAATATTCTCCAGCTTTCATAATTTTCATTTCCCCGGGGACTTCTTCATCTAGATGGGGTTTCTGTGTATTTAGCAATTTCAGTGGATTTTTTTTCTGCTTTTCCAGCCTCCTCTAGAACCCCTGTGTAAACTTCCAGGGCCTACATCCTTTGGCAAAGCACTCTGTAGGTCAGCTCCCTGTTGCATAGAAAATTATTTCCTTTTGTTTGTTTTTTGGCCTGTGTCACCTTAGCTTCATTTAGTGCCTCCTGTTTTTTGTGGAAGGGATGTGAACTTGCATATACATTATTGCTTGAGAAAGATGCAACAACATTGTGGGGCACCCGCATTGGACAACCAGATATTGCACGAATGTGTATGTGTGCATGTTGCCTGTACAAAATGCTGGACCTCATCTCCCAGCTCCAGTTCCTAAGTGTGCAGATATCTGCACTGCTCTTCAGGCTCTGTATACGCCTCCAGCAGAGAAAACTAAGGTCAGCATATGGGGATGGCAGATGAGCCACAGGTTTCCTCCATTTAATTCTCTGCCTAACCCCAGGACTGTCTCGAGGAGGGAGGTGAAGGGGGTGGCAGGAGTCTAGCCATACTTTCCTCCTCATTTCTCAGTTCCTGATGGAGAAAGTTCTCAAACTCCACGCGGCATTTGTCATTGTCCATCTCCCTCTGGAACTTGCAGTAGCTCTTGATGATATCGTGAATGACATGCCAGGGCCGCCTCTGCAGCAACAGAACACAGCTCATGTCAGCCAGAGGCACAGCCCCAGGGAGCTGGACCCTGGCAGCAGCAATAGGGTTGCTCCCAGCCAAAGCCCTCCCGTTTGGACCCACCACTGTGAGCTGGAGCACCAGAGTCCAGCCTTGGCAGTGGGATTTGTGACCCAGCTATCATCTTTGCTTTCTTGTATTTCTCAGTTTCACTGGTGGCCACAGGTGATTTACACAGGTGTAAATCACTCGGCCAGTCCTGACCAAATTTGGTGAAGCCTGCATGGAGCAGGACTCCAGAGCTTGTCAGACTGAATCTTTATCTATCAGCTGCCTTTCTGCAGCTCTCCAAGTCTGATTCCCCTCACCCTATTTATGTGAGCACCACTTGACCTGCAGCATTTCGCCTGGACAATATCCTCAGCCTGCCAGCAGACAGGGTCTTTCCTTACCAGATTGTTTGTCCTGAATTTCTCCATCCCATGCCACAAACAAAGGTTAGGCTTTGGTGTATTGCTTGGGGGAAACAGATTCTGGTACTCTTTAAACCTGCCAGATGGGAGATCAGAGAAAGGTCATCAAGGGCAGCCAGAAGCATGAGGAGGGCAGTGGCTTGGGAGGGTGGCTAAGTGGGGGGGGAGCAGCTGACAGGGATAGCCTTGGGGTTGGGGTTCCACTGGACTTCTGTTCCTGGAGGAGGTTGGAGAATGGGATAGGGGGCTGGATCCCCTTCCCTGGGCTCTGTTCTTGCATGTAGCAGGCTTGGGAGTGTCTGTCCTGCTTATCTGTAGCGTGTTTCCTCCTCCAGTCCAGCATCCTGCAAGACCAACAGTGATTTGGTCCCAATGGGCCAAGCCCCGCTGGCCTTGCACAGGTAAATGCAACAGTAGCTGCCACAACAGTTTTGCTGGGCTGAGGATCTGGCTGAGGTTTCAGTGCACCAGCTGATCATTCATTGGGAAATATGTTGCTGTCTGCCACCTTGGGGTGGGATGGATGTTGGGAAGGATGTGTTTGTGTACCCACCAGGCTTAAGGAACCAGCTTGACCCAGCTGCTCACCATTGTTTTTCCATTGCTTTCTGGACAAAGATCTGTGCTGTCATCAACATGGAGGGGTTTACTGCTTCAGCCTCACTTATTTCTTTGATGATAGAGGTGTGGCAGCCTAGGTGCCCCTCTGGAAGAGAAGTGTGGTCACTGCCTGCCCCTGCCAGCCACCCCTGAACTGTGACATCTCTTCCTACCCTCACATCTGCAAGGGGCACCCTGTCCCACCTCTGCCTGCCCTGCCTGATGTTTGCTCATTTGGTTGTCTCAGCCCTTTTCTTCTCTATGCTGTGCTCATTGCACACTTTGGGAGCGAAGCTGTGGCTCTAAGGGCATCTAAAGGAGAAAAGATAAGGAAGAGCTATTTCTGCCACTGCAGAAATTGTGTGTCACAGGTCTTGGTCAGTAGAACCTGCCAAAGTAGAAGACCACCTTCCTAGAAATAAGTGGCAGGGGAAGGTCTCAGCAAACAAATACTCTACTGGATGGGAAAGGAGAATTGGCAGGTCCCTGCAAGAGGATATAAAATCTGGAACCAGTATCCAGCCCAGGGAAAAGAGGCTTTTATCATGGAGTAAAGTGCAGGGTGGAAGGCCACCTACCAGTTGGGATTTTATCATGGAAGAAATTTCTGACAATACTGTTAACGAGGAAGCTCTTTTTCTTGGGGTTGGTCTCTGTGACTAGCTTCTCCACAGCCATCCAGAAATTCAGTGGTTTATCAGCTTTGCGCTCCTTGAGGAATTCCTTGAAGTACTGTAGGTGGGCAGGGTTGTGCAGTACTTTCATGAAGTGCCTGTAAGGGAGAAGAAACCAGATGTGATCTCTGACACTAGTGACCTGGAAAACAGCCAGGCCCTCTCTGCTTGCTTCTCCAACAGGAGAGACATACCTGAAGAAGAGACAGAAACTTGACAGAAACTTGTGGACGAGTGCTGCATGGGTTCTGTGAAGTAGATGGCCAGTCAAGGTACTGGTGAAGCACAGCATCCCTTGTCTGTCTTGCCCGTAGAATAATTTAGGTTGGAAAAGACCTTTAAGATCATCATTCCCCAAGCCATTGGGAATCCAGGGGGGATTCTCCAGACAAGCTGTTTCTCTTCTGCCATAGGTGCACCTGCCCAATAGCTTTGCTGCCACGTATCCAAAGGAACTGGCCTCAGCTTGAAAAGGAGGCTTTGCCCAGGGCATCAAGGAGAAAGCAGGGCTTTGGGTCTGCAATGGAGACCTCAGAACCTGCAAATGGACTGGGCAGCCCCACAGAGACCAGGGGAAGGAGGCAGATAAGGATAGGGCACCTGGAAGGACTAGTAGGAGGAGGAGGTTGTGCTCCCCTCTGGCACTTGCTGAGAATACACAATAACTTGCCACTGGGTAGCAGAAGGCTTCATGCATTTGGCCATGGAGAAGGTGCTCTGGAGTGGAAAACCCATGCCACTTGCAATAGGTAGATCAGGGGATTATCAATGGATGCAAAGCCAGAGGGCAGCTACACTGAAAGATTCAGCACAGCTTTGGAGAACCAAGGCTGGCAGTGGACTTGGATTTTGGGTCATTTATGAGGTTAGCAAGCCCTTATTTGAAGATCAGTGGACTGGGTCAAATTTTTTCTTTAAGTGTGGCTCCTGTGACTGACTTTCACAATAAACAGTAAGAGCTGCTCCTACTCAGGACTTGTGTCCTGGTTACTGTTTATATCCCAATGTGCAGCTGCACTGGACTTACATCTGGAGTATTCCCAGGAGGTGAGACAGGAGCCACATGGACAGTCATGCTGTCAGCGAGTACAGAGATCTAAGTGTGGTCACAGGGTGATTTTAAGCCTGTATTTGTGCTTGGGATTGTCCCAACCCAAGTGCAGGACCTTGTGCTTGGCCTTGAACCTCATGAGGTTGGCATGGGCCCATCTCTCAAGCCTTTCAAGGTTGCTGAGGGGGCCAAATGATGAAGCAGGGAGCAGTGGCACTACAGTGAAGCAATGGGAAAAATCTGCTTCCTGAAAGAGTGGAAGTAGCAAAAAACCAGCAAAGCTCTGTGCTGCAGGGTGCCATACCTGGGTCTTCTAGACGGCTTTTCTACTACAACAGTGATTGTGCTTGATTTGTTTCTTCTCATGGGAACAGTCCTCTTCTTTTTATTCTCGAGTTCATCTGTGGGGATAGAACAGGGTTGGACCCTTCCTCAGGTGACAGCCAGAGCCTGCTCACAGGTGTCCTCAAGGCAAAGGACCCCAAAGAAAACCACATTCCCATGCCACCATGCTGGTGTCTGCGTGGTGAGCCCTGCTCAGGAGACACTGGGCGCTGTGGGAAATCTTTGTGTCCTTGTGATTTGACTTCCTTCCTATTTGCTTCAGAGAAGCCCTCCTACTCCCACCCTCTCTGGCTGGATCAACACCCCAAAACATATGCCTTTCAAAGGTGGTTAGGCCTCTCTCTCCTTCTGAGATGTTCTACCAGATGATGGGATGCAAGCAGGGAAGACCCTTGCTTGTCCAGTCCCCTAAGGGTATGTTGGAGCACTTTCAAGGCTGTGAAGGTTGGGGGCCCACTCTGCTTCTAGCCTGCTCAGACTGGACTCACCAACTGGTGGGCTTTTGAGACACAGAAGCTCATTTTTCTTACTTGAGCTATCCACAGCAAGCAAGGGTTTCTGAACAGCAAGTGCACTGGACATCATCTTCTGGGAGTCTGCATCAGATAGAGAAGCCAAGACAGATCCCATGTTCATTCCTCCTGGCTATGACAGCCCTTCAGCAGTTGCTCTGAGGGCTGTATTGTGATTGCTACTCACCTTTCCTTTCCCGGTCCCTGTCCCAGTCTCATGATCTACCTGTGACACTGCATTTCCCAGGTACAACCAAGGCCCCACAAAGTACCTAAGGGTTGCTACAGGTGACTGCTGTCACTCCCAGCACACCAGCAGGTGCCCAGAAACTTGATGACATTCTCAAAAGATAATGTAAGAAGACAAAGCTGAGGCTTTACAGCCACATGGCCAGTCCTAGTGTCCACAGGAGAAGGTCAAGTTGTGGAAGGGGAGTGACAGTGGCTGTTGCTGACTTTGAGTTTCAGTCACTTTGCTGCAGCAAAGTCTGGTGACCCAGGCCAGTGCAGGGATGTGGCATTTGTTGCCTCTGGTACTGGCAGGAGGGAATTTGGCCCATAGGTCACTGCCAAACATTGGATTACAGCTCATGGCTCCCAGATATCCTGTTCCAACCCCCTCTATGATGTCTGTGTGCTGTCAGCAATACACCAAAGCCTGTGTGTTAGGTGCAGCGGTCACCACAGGTGCATGAAATGTGCTTTAATAGCCTGAGCTACTGCAAGCCCTGACAGAAATGCAGAGCCTCCTCTTACCGGTCCTGCACTGGAGAAGTTCCACCTCTGCCTGGATGGACCCCCCTTTCTGGAGGTCCCGAGTGGCAATTAATTGCCAGTGCTCGGAGGAGAGACCTTCCAAGTTCCTCGTTCCATGCAAGGCCTGGCTCAGCTCCAAGGACTTGTTTATCCGCTGGGACAGGAGGAAACATTCATCTTTCCGAACAGTGTGGCCTTGCACCTCAGGCATCGGGACATCACTCTGCGGAGACTACAGCGAGAAGAGCAGAGGGCGATTGCACAGAGCACATGCCCCATCTGAGGAGCTGCTCCTGCACTATGGCCAACAGGCTAGCTGCACACTTTACTGTGCCTTAGAGTACAAACCTACCCAGGTTAGACATCAGCTTTAGCTTTAAGCTGTCTGGAAGAAATCTACATGAGCATGAAACTCAGCAGAGACTGTAAACCTATCCATGCAGCTGCTTAAAGCTGGCTCACATCTGCTGCAGCTGGCACGTACCAGGGACATGCAGCAGGTCCCCCAGATAGTCCAGATGACAGCTTGTCAGCAAAGGCAGCTGAAGAGGTCCACATCCACCCAGGAGGGCTGAAAACTACCCTGAAGGTGTCTCCAGAAGACAGATAACCTTGTGTGCCTTTTCAGTTGGCTGTTGTCCCTGGGAGCAAGCACCAAGAATAACCCTGCTAAGCCCCCAGCAGTTCCCCTGACATCAGTGCAGTGAGACCTGGGAGGAGTTTGGCTTTGGGGATGGTGCCTGCAGAGAGCATAGTCTCAGCACCTGCTGAAGTGCTAATTGCACTCCCAGACCGGGTCTGTGCTCTGAGAGGTAATTTCCTTGACAAGAGACACTTAAAAACCTGGGCAGCTAATTAACTTACAACCAAGAGCATTTAATGAATTGAGGTCAGGAGCTGCCAGCTGACTTTTCCAAAGTGCTTCACTTGCACTAACTGATGATGATGGCATCTCTGTGAGCCAGGTCTTTGGGGGCACTAGCCCTGACAGGCTCTCCTTACAATTTCCAGGATCAGCTGCTGGTTTTACATCGCAGTTTGGGGCAAGGACTAAGGACTGATTTGAAGAACAACGTCTGTGGTGAGCAAAATGGCTTGCATGGGTTGGGCAGGGACCAAAGCAGGTGGGATGCTCAGGGGTTTTGGTCTGTGGGGAGGTTTTCAGGTGTAAGGTTAGTGTTTAGGGTGCTAATAAACATGATGTTATTGGGATTTCTGCTGCCAGGAGGGCTAATAGTCTGGGACGATGGGTGCCAGTCCTGGGCTCCCCAGTTCATGAGTGATAGGGAAATACTGGAAAGAGAATCCAGAGGAGGACTACAAGGATGATTAAGGGACTGGAACATCTCGCTTACAAGTAAAGGCTGAGGGCTCTGGGGCTGTTTAGCCTGGAGAAGAGAAGGCTGAGAGAGAAGCAGGTCAATGCTTATAAATATCTGAAGGAGGGTTGTCAGGAAGATGGGATCAGTCTCCTTTCACTGGTGCCCAGGGATAGGACAAGGGGCAACAGGCATAAACTTGAACACAGGGAGTTCCACCTCAACATTAGGAGAAACTTCTTTACTGTGAAGAAGTCGTCCTTCTTTACACAGTGCAAAAAATCTGTGGAAAACTTGAGTATGGTTGACTCATGGGCTAAAAGGCTGCGTGTCCTCTCCCCTCAATGTGTTGGCCAGGCAGTAATGTTGGGACAGGGACATACTTGTGTGTGCTGCACATGAGTTACATTAATAGAAGAATTCATTGTGGGCAAGGAAAAAAAAGGGGGAGTTAATTCCCAGAAGCTTTTTTCCCAGGAGGCAGTTACCTAGTGCGCTACCTGCTGCTGGTCTCACCCCTGCCCACCCTGAAGGCTGCTTTTGAGTGTCTTCCTGGCTTTGGGCCATGCTGTGGCCTGTCTCAGGGCAGCTCTTACAGGACATGCCTGCAGCACTGCTGACTGAGGGGATGCTGCGATTAATTTGCTGAGGATTGTTGTTCCAGGCAGCTGGAGCAGGGCAGGCTCTTCCGTATCACCACCATGTCAGAGGACACAGTGGGATGCTGGACAACTGCAGCTAATGCTAGACATCTTGTTCCTCCCTCTCTCCAACTTTTCACATTCCCACTGGTGCCTGCACATCCCTCAGAGATGTCCATGTCCCCTCTGCATCCACTTTACCATAAACTGGAGGAACGTCCTGTCATCATGAGCCAGGAACTCCTCGTAAAAGCAGGAGAGCACCTAAGGAGGAGCAAAGGTGGGTTGTCCTCAGTCACTGCTCTAGCTGAGACATCCAGGACAGCTCTGCCAGGAGCTGTACACCCAGGTTGGTCCATTGGGCTGTTCAGAGGCTGCCCAGAAGGGCTTGGGTTATAAATGGGTTTTACTTGTGTTGCACTGGAACCAGTAATTTGGATGCAGAAGAATGGCCACTGCCTTGCCATCCCAAGGCCCTTGGCATGTGCATCTAACAACTGAGGTCACCAGCTGCTAAATGACTGCTAACCTCTGCTCCACTGCCCAGCAAACCAGGGAGGATGCTCCTCTCTGCTGGCCTGGCACATCTTGGTCACTGATACAGTGCAAAGTGGCTTGTGCCTGTAAGTTTTTTCCCTTCCTAATTTCTTTTCACCTTCATTTTCCAAATACTTCTATTAATAAACATGCCCACAGCCCTCACACCAGCCCAGGGTGCCAATACCAGCTGTACGTCCCAGCCTACCCCCTGCCAGCACTGCTTTGTACCTTGCAAATCTCCTTCTGGGCTCTGAATATCAAGGGAGAGAATTCTCCAGACATCAGATGGTTCCGCAAGCTCCTAAAAGTTCTGATCTCCATGGGAAGCTGTGGAATGGTATCTTTCTCCAGGTAGGTCTTGCATATCTTCTCACCAATCAAATGACGCAGGAAGAAACTGTTTTCTCTGCTGGCATCCAGTGCCACGAGCAGAAATTCCTCCAGGTCATGCCACAGGTCCAGGAGATGAATCTCCATGGACCGGCCCTGGCACTTCAAGAAGTCTCTGAAGGGCTGTCCTGAGCAGGTTTCAGCGCTAAGGGCCCAGGGAAGGAAACTCAAGGTCTCGATTGGCTTTTTCAGGGATGGCAGTGGGACAAGGGGTGCAGAGGAATGCAGGTTAGAGAGGACTTTCTTTTCACAGAGGTATTCCACAGGAAAGACCCATTCTGCTTTGGGTATAGGTCTTTTGGGAGAGGTTGCGCCTCCCTTGCCTCCAGAGGCAGTACTTGCAGGATACACTGACTGCTGAGGAATTGATCCCAAAGCATGCCTATCCAGATGTGACTCCTTTGTGCTCCTAGCTGGCCCCGGCTGCCTTTCTGGCTGCACCTGAAAACAGGGCATCTTCATTTCTTGGGTGTCTCTTCCCTCTTTGAGCAGAGTCCAGATCTCTGCTTTGGCTTCCTTGCTGCAGTAGGGCCGTAGCAAACCCTGGCTCCTTTTAATTTGCATCGTGAAAAGATTCTCCAAGGAGCCTAAGGGCTCCTGTGAGTTGGCCTGTAATAAACGCTCTTGATATTCCTGCAGAAGAGGCTGGCATGATTTCTCTTTCTCCATGTGCATCTTGCAGTGGATGAAGAATCTAGGGAGCCAGTAACTCTGAATTGTAAAAAGGGCCCGTTCCTGCATCTTTCTTAGGATTTCCCTCCTGGTGCTGATGGGCTGAATGTGACTGGCTTTTGGCAGCGACCCTGAAATGGATGCAGGGGAATATGATGAGGAGATGGCTCCATTCAGACCATTTCCCAGCCAGACAAAGCTGGTGATGGTATCTCATCTCCCTGGGAGCGTCCAGTCCACCTCGCTGGAAGGGCACTGCTCATCCCCAGCTCTCATATTTCTTACCAGTGATGCTCCTGCAGAGAGTGACAACACTGGAGCCTTCACGCAGGTGAGTGGCTTCCAGCCTGTGGAGCAAGGATAGGTAGAGGTCCCTCTGCCTTGTGTCTGACTCATCGAGCCCCAGGAGCCTTTCAGTGGTGAGCCAGAAGTCTGCCAGTTCTCCCCCTATGGATCAGACAAGGGACAGGAGTTGGAGGAAGTCCTTTAAAGCCCTACTGATGAGTGAAGCAGCCAGTGTTTTTTAAAAA
Source organism: Coracias cyanogaster (assembly GCA_033124195.1). NCBI lineage: Eukaryota > Metazoa > Chordata > Aves > Coraciiformes > Coraciidae > Coracias > Coracias cyanogaster. Next base: position 13,119 of record JAVSBS010014424.1, on the reverse strand, counting down.
AGAAGGAAGGAAAGATGGCCTGGATGAGCAGAGGGAACCATGTAGAGAAGAGCCAGGGTTATGCATCTCCCCACCATGCAGCACCCATTCTGGTGCTCTGCTGCTGGCTCATCTTTCAAAGCTTTAGCTGCAATTACAGTGTCTCCTGTCCCACTGGTGTTTATTTGTGTCTCCAGCTCTGTGCTGGTGTCCTGCTGGGCAGCTTGCCCATGGCTGGCTGAGAGGGGGCTGTGGAGCACTCTGTGCCCACCTGTCATCCCTTTGATGAAGGACCGAAAGTGCCACATGCCCTGGCTCCCGCTGATGCACTTCTCCAGCAGCCACCAATCCGCGCTTTGCCAGTTCAGCCGTTTTGCTGTCAGAAAGAGAGCGTAGAGCATGGCATCAGGAGTGGTCCCCAAGAAAGCCCTCCAGACCCCACCAGCATCCCCCAACCTCCCTGATGCAGGCTGTCAGAGGGCTGCAGTGCTGTGAGCCAGGAGAACAGCAAATCAGACTGAAATGCGAGTTTTGGACGGGTTGTGGTGTTTGTAAGGACAACCCGCTCATGTCAGTGATAGTCTGCACGATAGATCATGCCTCTTTCCTTGCATATGTCTGTCTTTTTTGCCTCAACCAGAGAAGCAGCAGCAATGCACTCAGAAACAGCACTGGAGCAAGCCTCAATGAACTGCTTGTTTTTCTGAAATGAAACTTTGCATCCCCACTGCCACAGCTTTTTTTCCAATGGTCCTCCTTTGTGATGACATGCAGGCTGACAAAGCAGCTGGCTGGGCTGAAATGACTCATTTTAGGGGTAAACTGGGCACCGTTCAGACTTCCTGCTGGTAGGACAGACAACAGTATGGGCCTGTTTTCCCCGTGTAGGGTGCATCAGATGAGGAGCACATTGCAATACAGTGTGAGAGCTCTGGGCACCCTGCATAGTAACAAACTTGAAATGCCAAGACCCCAGTTTCCCAGGTCCAAGGATGTTCTCCAGTCCCATTCCACCCATGAAACACAACGTAAACCCTGCTAAGCAGCTATTTCAGCTCAACTCCACGGAAGCAGCAAGCCTGTACTAACAAGGCTGTGGACTAAAGTTTCATTCATCTCATGGAAGCCCTGGGATCTGCTGCAACCCTAAAAACGGGATGTGCAGTGTTTTTTTTTTTTAACCCAGAGCAGAGGAACGACCCGTTGGGCAGGCACTAGGCGGAAGCCCTGCCACAGTGGCGAAGCCACTCCGATTTCCTCCGTGCCGTGATGACTCACCTGCTTCCCCCGACCGAATGAAACCCAGAAGCTTCTGGCAGAGGACGAGGTGGAGGCACAGGCTGGATTTGCAGAAGTGAGGCAGGCGGTGCTTTTCCAGCCACGCCAGTAAAGCCGTGGGGCTGGGATCCTGTGTTACAAGCCCCGCAACCAAGGAGAGGATTAGGCTGTGCACAAGAAGCCGTATCTTGCCTGAGGATTAGGGTGAGTAACGGGCCCCTGCTATGGGGGAAGGAGGCAGAGAAGGTGCTGTGTTGCTAGATGGTGATGTGAGCCATTCCCATGCTGAGAAAGAAGGGGGATACTCAAGCTATGGCCCTGCCTGCATCTCTGTGAGCTCTGCCTGCAAACCTGGGAGACCTGATGCTGCGCAGCTGCCTCTCTTTGCAGCCTGCCTGCTCTCCCGGAGCCCACACAAAAAGGCACAACAGCTTGCCAGCAGCACTGAGAGGAGCACGTTCCCTTTAGCTACAGGATCTGAGCACTGAGAGGAGCAGGGTCCTTTTTGCTACAGGATCTGAGCACCACAAACAGTGCTGATGGCTTTGGGGAAGGGGAATGTTCTTGGGGAGGGCTGAGCCAGTCTGAGGATCAACAGGACTTCCCTCCTGGTGAGTTCAGGAGGAATACAGGGCACAAGTGGCCGACGTTTGTGTCCTCCTCCTCTGCCACCACATATACTCTCCTTAACTGCAGCTAGCAATGTTTACTGAGGGCTGGATAGATCCCATAAGCTGCACCAGGACTTTAAATGGCTTGTGCTCCTCCCAGGGCTTAAAAGCAAAATGATGCCTGGGTTTGAAATAATCCCCAGGCTGAAAACAGGAGAGCCAGAGAGTGGCCTTAGAGAAATGGGCTCCTTCCCTCCCCTGCCCCGTGCCATTCCTCCCTTCTCCTCACAAGGGGCATTTTCTCACCAGGTGGCTCGGCAGCTCTGGCCAGAGGTCCCACCGGCCTGTGCTGCTGATGTAAATGGGTGTCTGGCCAAAAACCTGTATCAAAAGGAAAGGGGAGAGCTGAAAGAGATGATGGGTGAAGGCCTTATAGCAATCTTCCAGTACCTGAAGGGGGACTACAAGAAAGCTGGGGAGGGGCTGTTTACAAGGGCATGTAGCAACAGGACAATGGGTGATGGTTTTAAACTACAGAAGGGTAGGTTTAGATTAGACATTAGGACAAAGGTCTTTACTATGAGGGTGGCAGAACACTGGAACAGGTTGCCCAGAGAGGTCATAGAGTCCCCATCCCTGGACATGTTCAAGCCCAGGCTTGATGAGGCTCTTAGCAATCTGATCTAGTAGGAGTTATCCTTGCTAACTGCAGTGTGAGTTGGACTACATGACCTCAGAAGGTCCCATCCAACCCAATGCATTCTAGATTCTATGAGGGTGGCAGGGGGGCCCAGAGCCTAGCTGTTCTAGTTAGTCCTCATTAATGAAAAGGGCATCATCTTCCCTTTCGGACCTCTATCTCCAGGCTGAGGTCCCCAGCTTGCCCTCATTTTCCAGCCTGATTGTGTTGCATTCCCAATTTTCCTGGGGCATCTAACATCACAGAAGCTGAAAGTTCACCTGAGAAGAGCTCAGAAAGGTCCTGGGCTATATGGTGCAGAGTGGACTTACAGGAAGATTCAGAAAGGTGTTGAAAAAGTCGACAAAAACATCATCTCTCAGCAGAAGCTCCAAGTTGGTGGAGGCTATAGTTGCTACAAGGGGGAGAAGAGGAAAGTTATCTGGGCTTTTTGTTGCTAAGTGTGATATAAATGTGAAACACAGAACGAGTTTTGAGAGGGACAGCTCTAGGGGATGCACAGTATAGGCTTGTCTTGTGCACACAGGTGGATTTGGACCTGAGACAGTCCACGAAATTTGGGTCCCAGTGCACCCAGTGGGTGAGTCCCGTGTGCACTGTGTGGGTGGCAGAGGATGTCTGGAAAGCACCAAGTTCAGCTGCACACAGGAGCTGGAAAGTTCAAAAGGTAGCTTCCTACATAGTGAAGTTATATACTTCACAGAGGCTGGGCACAAATGCGGTGGCATCCATAGGGCAGGAGAAGGGAGGTGCTGTGGCTGGAGGGGACAAGCTGTGCTCCTCCACCTTACCCAGACACCAGGCATAACCCTGCTATTGTGGAGAAGAACTGTGTGCTGTGCTCTGGTGCTGCTGCTCCAGCCCCACTGTCTTGGTGCCCTCTGAGTCCTCTTGCTCAGGCTCTGGTAGCAAGTTCCCCCAGATTAGCAGGCACCACCAGGCTGGGGACAGGCTGTGGCTCTGGGTAGAGTGACAGTCACTGCAGCCTCCCATCCCATGAAGGGCACCAAGGCAGCGTGCCAGTAGAGCCCAGCATCTCCCTCTATCCTGTGAAGTTTTATTTGTGTCTGAAAGATCTGGATGCAAGGGGGTGGGATGGCATCAGCCTACTGATGGGTGGATGCCCTTAGAAATGCTCACTTGCATGAAGGCACAGTGAGGCCAGGACCCACATTTCAGAAGCTTAATGCTGCTTCTTCCCCACTGTCTCCTTTGGGACGTGCTTAGAGGGGCTGAAGCCTTCAGCAAAGGTAACTCACCAGTGGCTGTCATGCTGCCATGTCCTGAGGCTGCCATGTCCTGGGGCTGCCTTTGTCCTGAGGATGTGTTCTGGAATGTCACGAAGCTTGTGACACACTTGTCCTGGAGAGTCCTCAGGGGAGCTGCAGGGCTCTTGGAGATTGCAGGGCTCGCAGCACCCCTTTCTTTGCTGTTCTTCAAGGAGATGTCACTTTTTTAATCACCAGCCTTGCAAACACACTCAGACAGTCCTGAAATGAAACCCTTCCCCTCTCCCCACTTGGGTAAACTTCTTGCCTTCAAACCAGGTTCTTGATACCACCTCAGCACCATGTGTGGTTGCTGTCAGCACGTCTGCTCAGGTGGTGATAGAAATTTCACAGGAGATCCCGCTACATCAGAGCAACCCCAGATTTCTTATTAACTGTCCTCCTTCATCAGATCTGGGCCTGAGATCCAACCTTGGGGACTCTCCAGTGGGAAGAGGAGAAAGAAGGCAGGAACCATATCTCTCTTCCAGCAGTGGTGACCTGTTTCCCTGGCAGGAGGAGGAATCTGCTCCCCAGGTGGTTATCTGATGCCCTGCTCTGTAATGCCATGATGTTAGACCTGGCAGGGCTGCTAATGCCCCCCAGGTTTTGTGCACCATTGTGCCTGGGGTCTCTGATGTGCCTTGTAGCACAGTGGGTCTGCTTGTCTGTGTCTCCGTGCTGTTGGCAGGGGTGGGAAGGGTTTTATGGCCTGTGCAGAGTGTGGAGCAGAGGTTTTGTGGCCTCTGCTGTACTAGGCATCTCTTTTGTACTTGCCTAAGGCGGGGGGCTGCAGGGTAGTTTCTACCCACTTGTGTTTCTAAGAAGCTCTGAGCTTTCTTGTTACTGTCACCTGTGTGGGCAGGTTAAAGCACAGGTAGCGGTATGCAGCCTCCCCCAGAGCCAACTCTGGTGCAGGACAGCTGCCCACATCCCACAGGGTCCCTCAGGAGCAAGGCAACCTCACAGGGTCCCCCAGGAGCAGGGCCACCTCACGAGGTGGCGCTATCAAATCAGGAATGAGAAGCCGTCCCCATCAGAACAGGGCTCTGCATCTCAGCAATGGGCTTGTGACTCCACACCCACAATTAGTACAGGAACAGACTCCTAATTAATTGTGGGGCTGGTGCTGGGGACCCCAGGGTGACAATCCCAGGCTGCTGGCACCAGTTCACTCTGTCAGCCCGGGGAAGTGAGCTCATTTCTTTCTTCATTGCTGTGCTGCCCTGTGCAAGGAGTATAACTGGTGCTATACCAGGCCTGGAGGAACATGAGAAAGACTTGTGGAAGCACGTTAGAATCATATAGTTGCTTTGGTTAGAAGAGTTTTAAGATCATAAGATCCAACCATTAACCCAGCACTACCAGATCACCACTAAACTATGTCCCTTAGCACGACATCTACATGGCTTTGAAACCCCTCCAGGGGCGGGGTCTTCGGGCCAGGCCTTGACAACACTTTCGGGGAAGTAATTTTTCCCAATGTCCAGCCCAAGCCACCTCTGGTGCAACTTGAGGCCATTTCCTCCTGTCCTATCACTTGTTACATGGAATTAGAGACTAACCCCCACCTCGCTATGCCTCCTTTCAGGAAGCTCTAGAGAGTGAAAAGGTCTCCCTGAGCCTCCTTCTCCAGACTAAACAACTCCAGGTTCCTCAGCTGCTCCTCACAAGACTTGTGCTCCAGACCCTTCACCAGCTTTGTTACTCTTCTCTGGACATGCTCAACATCCTTCTTGGAGTGAGGGACCCAAAACCAAACCCAGTATTTGAGGTGCAGCCTCACCAGCGCTGTGTCCAGGGGATGATCCCTGCCCTAGTCCTGCTGGCCACACCATTGCTGATTCAAGTCAGGATGCTGGTGGCCTTCTTGGCCACCTGGGCACACACTGGCTCATCTTCATCTGGCTGTCCATCAACACCCCTGGGTCCTTTTCCAACAGGCAGCTTTTCAGCCACTCTTCCTGTAGTGTTGCATGGGGCAACACTACGTGACCTACATGTGGGACCCAGCACTTGGCCCTGTTAGACACCATGCCTGAACTGTCCCTGCACACGTGTGCCCTGGATTGTCAGATCTTGCCATGCTGCACAGCACTGGCCACACTATGTTAGTTCAAATGGTTGAAGCTGTTGGGTTTAAGAGCAGTGGGTGGTGTGCACATCCCTGTGGCGCATGTGGGATGCGCATCCTTGTGGTGACAACAAAGGGATGTTGTCCTTTGGGTGATGCTTTGCTTCTGGAAGGTGGGGATGAGGATTGGCTTGTGTCCTGCTGCAGGACAGCTTGGCAGTGCCTGCCCTGCATTGCCCACTGCAGGGATGGCTTTGGGATGGGGCTGAGCACAGCCCCTTGGGAAGAACTCACAGCCTGGGCACATCACTGGTCACTATGCCAAAACCCAAACTGTCATGGGGAAAGGGCAGCCATGCCAAAGCTTCTGCTTTTCTTAGTGATGCCAGGCAGAGCTGTGGGAAGGAGTTATGTGAGATCCTGGGGAGGAATAGCTCCAATCACAAATTCATAAGGATTGATGCTGCTAAGCCCAAGAGATGAGAGGTCAAGAATGAGCTGGAGTGGTGGCTGTCTCACATGAAAGACTCAAAAATCCTTGGGGAAAGGTTGCAACTGTCAAAAAAATGTATTTTCCATCTGGCAACTATTAGATGCCCAGTGAGCTCCTCAGAGGCTGGTGCAGCTCCACTGGTGCCCGTTCGGCTCTGGGCTGACCTCAGAGGGACTGTGCTGGTTTCTGCTGGGAAAGGACCAAGGTTGTGAGCGGGAACAGGCTGACGTGGTTACTGTGGGACTGCATAGGGCCATTTCCATGAGGCCATTTCTTCCTCAAGAATTCTGGCAGGATGGAGCTCCACGCAGCCTGGCTGCAGCTTCCTGGGGTTAGCTTGGTGTGTGCATGGGCACATGTGCCCTGTTTGCCTTGCTGCAAAGCCTCCTCACAAAACCAGCTCAGGGGAACTGTGTACCTATTAAAAAAAAAAAAAAGAGGCCTAAAAAAAGAGGTGGACACATGAACACAGCTCAGATTTAGAAGGGGGCTTGCAGAGCAGTGCACAGTGGCTGGACTTTTTGTACAAAGATAAGGGCAGGGTTGCAACACCAAACACGTCAGAAGGGCTTTGCTCCCCTTCTGTCCGAGCCCAAATTACCCACGTCCTCCATCGCCATAGCGCGGGCAGCAGCCCACCCTTGGCAGACCTGAGGTCACCTCTGCCAGCGGCAGAGGCTCACGTTCACGGGGTGGCAGAGGGGACAGGGCTGGGTTTCTTATCCGTGCCCAACATAACCTGGCACAGCTGGCTGTGACAGCAAAGTCCAAGGCTGCCCAAACCGTGGGGCTGGCCTCACTGCCTGAGGTCACTGGCTGCTCACCAGCCTGGGGAGGGTGGGGGTTGTTTCCCCCGCAGCTGAAGCCAGTACCCACCAACTCACAGCAACCCAAACACCTCAGCATTGCTTTTGGTCTCAAATGATGGTCTACAGCCCCTGCAAGCTGGAAAATGCCAGCACAAGGGAGCAGTGCGAGCACCTTGCTGCACAAAACCACTCTCCCCCTAGCATAAGTATTGTATGCCCAGAGTGAGCTTTTGGGGGAAGATTAGGGGGGGGGTTGCCCCATACAGCCCCAGCCTGTTCTCATTTAAATAGTTTAGGACACCTCAAAGGCTGTTGGCAATGGCTGTGATCCTTTTGGGCCCATAGCACCTTAAAACTGGAATTGGCTGAGGTTTCAGGTGTGGCAGTTCAGCTTTAAATATGAATTATTTTCTTAAACACATCAGGATTCTTTTTTTTTATATGTGATTTTTGTGCTCGGTCTCCTGGGCGCGTAAGACTTGTTTACTCAGTGAGGACATCTCTGGTATTTCCTTACGTTAATTAGAAGTATTTCTGAGTCTGTTGCTATCTGTCTGTGGTTTCCTTGCTTGGGACTGACCTGTTACACCAGATGGCCCTGCAGCAAGCCCTGCGTTTGCTTGTCTCTTCCTCCAGCTAAAGTTAAATTGCTTTTGTAACCTTATACAAGTATCTGTTGACTTCACCAGTCCAGGTTAAGTGTGTGTTGTGGCAGGACAGGGACCTAATTCAGCCATAAGGAAGGGACAAGGACAATAGCACTTTGCAGTTACCTTTTATACTTTACAATGTTGGGCCTGGATCTGACCGTTTAATCCACTTGGGCAGCGCTTAGGGGATTTCTGCACTCTCACTTACGGAGCTGTGAGGAGTATTAGGCTGAAATTAATCTGCCAGCCACAGCTAACACGGCCCTGACCTAGCTGGGAGAGCATTTAGCAGCATGAACAGTGCTAATAAAAAAAGACCAAAAAAAAAAAAAACCAAACCCACACAACAAAAACAACCCTGCCAATGCATACTGCGACCAATTTCCAACTGCAGGGAAAAGCATGTGCTGAGCACTCTCTGGGATACTCTCCACCCTTGTACAAAGCAAACCGAGCCAAGCCATTTCTAGGTCTCAAATCCCGCCTGCCCCTGACGTTCTCATCTTCCAGCTTCCCCTGGCCGCTTTTGAAGGCGAGCACGTGCTTCTCAGTGGTGGCCCCTGCTTGCTGAAGACGCTCGGGCCCTGCGCAAGGTCTGCACGCGTGCAGGGCAGAGCCGGGGACAGGTACGTGCTGCCTGCCAGGGCTGCTGCCAGCCCAGCCCAGAGCTGGCAGTGACGATGCCCCTTCTGCAAAGGGGGGAGCTGGGGAAGGGGGCTGCCTGGGGACAAAGCAATGCCATGGCAGGGGTGGCAAGGTGGGTATCGGGCTCTGCAACTGGCACCAGGGGAGCTAAGAAAGGGGCGGAGAGGGAGGTGTGAGCAACTAGGGGGGTCTGCACAAGGCTCTCCTGGCTGCAGTGGCCCAAGGCCCCTCTTCCCCTAAATGCGTCATGCTGAGCTGCATGGGGAGGGAGCTTTTTTTTTTCCTTTGTGTGTGTTTCTGCATGTTTTTCTGTATTAATTTGTTTTCCTAAATTGCCCTTCTGTACAGTCCAGGTAATCTGCTGTGCCTCCAAAATCATTCTGGTCACCAGCCCTCGGCTACCCTTGACCCTGGCAGCATCTTCAAAGGGAGCATGGGCCTGCTGCGGAGCGTGCAATGTTTGCTCACTTATCGGGTGGGCAGCTACCGCCTCCCTGCCTTGGGGTGTTTCGTCAGCCTCCCACAGTGCTCCAGGGGAGACCCATCGGCCACCGCTGCTTGCACAAGGTCAGTCCCCCTCAGTGCAGATGATTCGCCCCCCCCACGGCAAGCTCCCAGTCCTCAGTCTGTGACTGCTGTTCCAGTCTTACTGGGGCAGCTTAATGAAGCACTTGCTCATCTCGCTAATGGATTAGGTTCATTTTTCCAGCCCTTGTTAATGGGTAAAAGGGGCTGTATTTCCACTTCCTCCAACCTTGTGAATCCCACCAGAGCCCAGGTCCCAACAGTGGTGGGCATGCTGAGGTGGGTCCAAGCAGAGGCAGCTGTGCCCAATGGTGGGCAGAGGTGGAGGTGATGCTCCATCAGGACATGCAGCTTCTATCTAGTCTCACTCTGGTGCGTTTCAGCTCCTTATGCGGGACCTTGCAGCGCAAAGCACTTTCCTGGATGGGTCTGAATAGGGTGTAACTGAGTTTGGGAAGGTCTTAGCTGTTGGCATGGAGAGAGGAGAGATGTTCATCCCTCCTCCCTCCCAACTGTGTCATTGCTGGAGGCTGAGGCATTTCAGGTGCCTCAGGCCTCCTCCTAGGACCTAAGCGGCCGCATCAAAATAGACCATTCCTCATCCTTGTGTGACAGCTCTGTTTTAAAAAAGAAGTAATTCTTTTCTATTTAAGAATATTTTCTTTTAGTCCTGGTGAAAAGCAAATTTGTCCTGGGCTTAGAGGATCAGGTCTGCAATCTACTGGGGATGAGATCCTGGGGGCATGGTCAGCTCTCCAGCTGCAGGGTCTGCAGTGTGGGGCCACCCTTTGAGATGGCCCCAGGGTGCTGGGAAAGAGTCCCCGCACTGCAGGAGCACCTGCAGGAGCATCTGCCCCAGGGCCTGAGCCGCAGGGAAGTTTCATATCTTGCCTTTTTAATCCTTGAATTGACTGCTCCCCCCCACCCCCTAGCCCCACGGTGTGACATTTCTGCATTTTAAGGCATTCCCTTATTGCAGTCCCTTAATTTATGAGGCTGCACTTTCACGGGGTCCCAGCAGCCAGGCAGGGGTGCAAGTCCCCTGTGCCAAGACCAAACTGCCCAGGGCAGCTGGAGGGGACGTGAGGACAGGGATGGAGCACAGCAGCCCCAGCCAGGGACAGTGGAGAAGGAAGCCATGACCCCTTGCTGCTTGGCTCCTGGCTGAGGTTGGAAAAAGAGATGCTAGGGTGGTATGAGACTGGGCACATGTAAGAGTGGGCACATCTCAAGCTAACTGTGAAAGGCTTGACCATCCTGGTCCCCAGACCTCTCCCAGAGAGACGAGGGACCTCGCTGTCTGCTGTCCCTGCTGGGTTTGCATTGCTACCTTGGAGGCACAAGCCTGCAAAGTCCGGCCCTGGTTGACCCTCCCAGCTCACCAAGAGCTTTCCAAGTCTAGCAATTCTTGCAGGATATAAACCGCGCCGGAGGGAAGTGCCGGGGCAGGCGAATAAAGGTGTTCCCACGAATTAATAGGAGGAAAAAAGAAAAACGTGCCAGTTGGGACTCGCCCCTGGAGCGGAGCATTGTCTCTGGCCGGCTCGCTGCGCATTTAGAACGAGGCCCTTTGAAGGCTGCTTTAAATCCACTCCTGGGAGGTGTCACCTGTTGGCATCGTGCCTTCCCCGGCTCCCCGATGAGGTTTTTGTCTCGTTGGACGCTGGCGACAATAAGGGTCACTGGAGCACGCAGCTGGGCGCACACACAGCCTCAGCCGCGCTTCCCAAAAAAACCCCGGCAGCCTGCGAGGGGAGGAGGGGAAGGCAGGCGATAAACAAGCTGCCTTGAGCCCTGGGACGCGGCGAGGGGCCGCTGGTTCCCCGGCTGCCTTCCCGGGAGAGGGCGCTGGCTCCGCGGCTGCAGCGCCCGGCTCTTCTCCGCTGGCTCGTAAACATGTGCGGGGCAGGGGCTTGGGCACGGCACTGCCGCCCACCGTCCCCCGGGGCTGGTAGAGACATCCTCCCGGCCACGAAACCCTTGTCCACGCTGAGGGTCTCCCCCAGGCTGGGGCTTGCTGGCCGGCATGTATTTATCGGGTGGAGAGGAGGTGTTTACATTGCAAGCTGCTTTTGCTCCCTGCTTCCCTTTTGAGGTCGTTCAGAGCTCAGCGGGTGAAAACAGGAGCTGGCAAGGCTCCAAGGCTTGGAGGGCATGAGAGTCACCTCCTGCCATGGGGACTCCTTGCCATAAACACCCTGGGCTTGTCTGCGGCCAGCTCTGGTGGCCAAAGTTTCAGGGAAGTTTGCAGGTAGTAAGCCCGTTTCCAAGAATTTGGCACTATCAGAGCTGTCAGTGTCCCAATTAAACAAACCCTCTCTGCAGATCTGGGGAAAAGGGCTGGGCAGGGCTTTACATTGCCTGTGGCTTGACGGTTCCTCTTTACGGGAGCTATTTTGTGTCTCTCCTGGCCTGACTGGGTCTCAGCACCAGCTCCTGCCACTTTTTGCTTCAGCTGAGCTTTAAGATGCAGGTGACCACAGCTGAACTTGGTTGGAATATGAAATCCCGAGCTAATTTCTTAGGATAAAACACAGCATTCGTTTCTGTGTTGAGACCTTTGTCCTATACCCAGGGTGCAGGTACTGGGGGAAGGCAGTTTCTGTGGTCCTGTTTCTTGGTCCTGTTTCTTGGCCTTGCCCCAAGCAATGCGAGGAGGTGAAAAGCTCCTGAATTTCACCTTGGTTCTGGACAGCCTCAGGGGATGAACACAGGCTTGTGGCTACTACAAGGAGATGGTAAAGAATGAGCTGGGCTGTCCCCAGAGGGAGGGTGGGGACGGGCCTCTTGAGAGGGGCAATAAATCAAGGCGAGGCCTTAGCCAGCACTTCCACCTCCTCCTTGGCTGAGGATCCAGCTCTCCCTGGCCACCTTTCCCCCAGACTCTGGCTGTGTCTTCAGTAGGGTGGCTGTGATGGTCAGGATGGTCCAGCATCTGGAAGGATAGCACCTTCGGTGTCACCCCGCTGGGGCTGGCGTGGGGCAGTGCAGGATCCTGCAGCCCCGAGGCAGGCGTGTGGGTGGCGTGTGCTCAGCCTGGTCCCTGCGTGTGCGTGCAGGCGTGTGGACACGCGTGCGGCTCCTCCTGCCCGTGCCGGCCTTGCCCTCCCGCCCCGTGGGTCCGGGCTGGGAGGTGCAGAGGGCTGAGCAGGAGCGGGGACGGGACAGTGAGCGAGCTGCTGGGGTGGAAAAATACTGAGCAGTGCGTGCAGGTTGCTGGGTGCCCCTTGCCACCCTGGGCACCTCTGAAGCGGGTGCTCCCCCACCCACGGCTGGGGCTGGGGGGCTTTTGTGACCGTGACCTACCCGCTGCCCTGGAGTGAGGGTCCTGGCTGCAAATCCAGGTGCTGGAGCCTGTTTACCTGCTCCGAGGGGCAAAGCCAGGCATGGAGCAGGTATTGCCTGTTCCCCCACCTCTAAACCATGTGCACCAAGCCGGGACCTTGGGGAGGTGGGGGGGGGGGGAGACGCACGACGACTCCCGTTCCCCCCCTTTCCCGTTTACCCCGGGCGGCCGATTTGTCCCGACGAGCTATGCAAAGGCAGCCGCTAATGGAGACGCGGCGGAAAGCCCTGGAGCAGCTCCCCCCGCCGCCTCGGGCCGGGGGGGGTTTGCAAAAAGAACCCCCAAAACAGCCCTTCCACCCTCCCACCCCAGCGCGGGGCGCAGCCGGGGGCTCCCCGCCCGCCCTCGAGGGGGGAACAGGGCAGCCCGGAGCCGGAGCAGGAGGAGGGAGGCAGGGGCGGCCCCCTGTCACCCCCCCAGCCCGGTCCTGCCCCCGGCCCGGCCGCCGCTGCCCAATCGCCGCGGCGGGGCCGGCGCTGCGGCGCCATTAAAGCGGCGGCGGGCGCGGCCCCAGCACCGAGCGTGGGGGCACCGAGCGTGGCAGCCCCGCAGCCCCGCCGAGCCCAGGTAACGGCCCCGGTAGCGGGCGGGGAGGGCAGGGCAGGGGGTGTCCACGCCTTCCCCGCCGCCGCCGCAGGGCGTAGATCGGAGGGGCGAACTTTGTAGGGGAAAATTCCCGCTTTGCTTTTTTTTTTTTTTTGGGGGGGGGGGGGGAAGGGGGGGAGAGGCGGCGCGAGTTTT
>JAVSBS010014423.1:0-12716 GCA_033124195.1 Coracias cyanogaster | reverse complement strand
ACATTGAGGTGCTGGAGCAGGCGCAGAAAAGGGCAGCGAAGCTGGTGAGAGGTCTGGAGAACATGTCGTATGAGGAGCACCTGAGGGAAGTGGAATTGTTTAGTCTGGAGAAGAGGAGACTGAGAGGAGACATAATTATTCTCTACAACTACCTGAAAGGAGGTTGTAGTGAGGCTGGTGCTGGTCTCTTCTCCCGGGTAACTAATGAAAGGACAAGAGGTAGTGGCCTCAATTTGCTCTAGGGGAGGTTTAGATTGGATATGAGGAAGAGGTTCAGTGAATGAGTGATTAGCCACTGGAACAGGCTGCCCAAGGAGGTGGTGGAGCCATCCCTAGAGGTATTAAAAAAATGAGTAGGTGTGGTGCTTTGAGACATGGTCTAAGGGGTTAGAGAAATGTTGGATGAAGTCTTTCTAACCTTGTAGCACATTGATGTTTCCTCTCAAGTTAACACATTTCTGAAATAAATCACAATAACATAGACCAAACAGATTTGTCAGTCACTGGCTGTGTTCAGCCCTTTGCTGCAGGTGCCTGAGTGTCTTGTGTTTGTTGTTGTGATGGAAGACCTCAGAGCTTCTCCCTTGTTCCCTATCCCAGGGCAAGCTTGACTGGAGGTCATCTTGGTTTGGTTGATTTCCCCCACGTAGTAAATTCGATGCTTTGACTCTGGGATATTTTTTTGAGGATGCTGTTGAGTTCCTTGCAAGTACTCTACCGGATGCGAATATAACAGATGAATGTATGCAGAAGGCAGGAAGGATAATTTTCTGTACTCAGATTGGGACCTTCTTTGGTGTGTTCTCAACTGGAGAACGTGGAAGTATGAGAGGACTCTCCTCAAAGGGTGCAGCCAAGTCCGACTGCAGTGGCTGCCTTCTGAGCCATAGCGGGGGGCTGGCAGCTGCCCACGGAGCTGTCGGGGTGTGCAGTGTGTCAGCCAGTCTGTGCTGGGTGCTCCGCTGCTGTCCTGGAGGACTAACAGTCAGGAACTAAACAGATCTGCCCCCCCAGTACTTCATCCCGCACTTCTGCTGTTAGGAAAGTTTCTCTCTGTGCCCTTCATGCCTTTTCTTGGGCTCTGAAGACCAGCCTGTCATCTCGTGTGAATTCCTTCAGACTGGTTTTCTCTCGACTGTTTAGCATAGATCACGTCACCCCCTTTTTGTTGCCAGGGAGTTTTGGTGTTTTTTAAATCCAGAAACTCTGAGACACGACAAAACAAACAGTGAGACTAAAATAGCCTTCAGTGAAACTCCCTCCGGAGCCTTAACTCAAATCTGGGAAAAAAATTCATTTATACCTTGATTCTTTGGAGGAGGTAAAGATGATTAAATCTCTCCCAAAGACAGCAAGCATGGAGTGGAGAGAGACGCACCCTCACTCCTGAGCAGCCCCCTCTGCTCGGCCTTGTCTTCATCCCTCTGCTTAGAAAGAACAATCTTTATGGAGTGCTTTTGGATGTCCAGCATTGAATGATAAACCATACGGTCACCTTTTCTGAGAGAGGAAATGCTTCTGACAATTACTCTTTACCCGTTTCAGGCTTGTCAAAGTTTTCTTTAAAATAGTTGTTACAACTTTTTGTATAGCAAAAAGGGTTCCAGTAACCCCTTTGCTAACCAAGCTTTAGAACACACACAGTAATATTAGTAGTAATAATAATAATAGTATCATCATCAATATCCTTACCCAGATACAAGATAATCTGACATGGTCTTTGTTTGACTAGAAAGTATAGTAGTAGGCTGAAGGAAAGGACGAGAGATTCTGTGATTCTATGATCTCATCCAGCCAAAGGCTGGTTTTGGAATAGTTGTGGCCCTCTGCTGTGAACGTGCTGAATTGAGGCAGTGAGGTACTTGCACAGATGTTCTCCTGTACTTTCACCTTGTGATTTGTGGCTTTAAATCTGAATGTAATTTCACGGGAGAATGTCCTTCTGACACCCAGCTTGGTGATTTCGTGTTAGACCACTGGTGTCCAAGCTCACTGTCGCGGCTTGTGGGCCTGGGTAAATCTCCTGTGTGCTTAAACCCAGGATTGCCAACGTGCTAAGCCTGTGCGTGGCTGGCTGCAGGGTGACTGATGTCCTGTGCTCCCTCACAGCTTGTGTTCACATTTGAGGGCTGTAATTGTTGTTAGCCTTCCTGTTGAGGCACTTTGTGTTCCTTGTCTCTGGAGTTGCATTTCTGCCAGTAAACTCCATGGTGAAATGATTGCTATCTCTTAGGGGAAGGGAGAGGAATTGTTCTGTCCTGTGGATGATGTTAAAAGACTTTATCCCTCAAAAAATAGCAAGGCTTGAACTAAAAATGACAGCCCCTCTCGGCTGTGAACTCATTACATCCTTTCATTTAGTCCTGTGCTGCCTTTTCACCCACATCGTCCTGTTGTCAGTCCCACCATCCTCTGTGAAATTTAGCTTTTGTCTTAGTACTGCATTAATGAATCGCAGTGTTTAGGTCAATGCCATGAAGAAAAAGTGACATTTATCCCAAATTCAAGACCTTTTTGTCGTACTGACTTACACTCCAGTGCCCGGTACGTGCGGCTCAGCAGAGCTGCAGTGTCCTGGGGCTGTTTGGGTTTAGGAGCATGTTGAGAATTGTGGTGGACACGAGATCATCTTGTGGGCTGCTTTTTTTTTTTTTCCTGTTCTGTTAAAAGAAAGGTTCAGATGGAGCACTGGGCTAGTCTGAAACTTAAAACTTGTTTTTGTCAGCCTAATGGCATCTGTACAAAGCTTTTGATTGTGTAAATGGCATCAGGCAGTAAGTGTCTTACAGGGCTGCATGGTAGAGCTTCAGGGTGAGACTGGCTTGGGCTTCTGGCCTCTTCCACACTGTAGTCTTTCTGTGCTACTTACAGTAGTGAATAAGTTTATCTAAAAGATGCGTGTCTGTATATTAAAACAAACTTTTTTTTTGTTCCCTGTCTCTCGTTGCAGGTGAAGCTGCCAGTGTAATTCAGTTTGGTAAATCAGCCAAGCGTTCACCTGAGTCAACCCAAATTGGGCAGTATGGGAATGGCTTGAAATCGTAGGTATAACAAAAGCCAGCCTCCTGAGATTGTGGGGGTTAGAGCTGAGATAGCAAATGCATTTTTTGCTTGTAGGTATATATCTTTTTTTTTCTAGAGAAAGAAAAGATGAAATTTAAGTAACGATACCATGGTTTCATAGACAGGAGTCTGTGAACATCTGCTGAGGTTCTTCAGCAGCCTGTACAGAGCTGATGGCAGTGGTGATGACATGGTGCAGAGGATACAGATTGGAGCTGGAGAAGAAAGATGAAAGCACAGGAAGCAAAACCTTCATATGACCCAGGCAGACAAATAGTAAAATTGGAGCAAACTAATTTTTGCTACAGTTTCTTGCTAGGAAAGTTGTGCAGTGAAAGTCAAATGGACTTAGACCTCTTTTTTTTCTTAAGTAAGACAAATGCATGGAGAAGAAGGGGAATGATGGAAGTGGTGAGGAGTGGGATTAAGGGGCAGAGGTGGGAAGGAAATCTTACTGGTTGGAGAGGAGTTGCTGGGAAAGAGAATGAGGTACTGATGTCTTTGGGAAAGTTAGAGGGCTTGTCGGGCTTACTCTGGTCCGCTGCTCTGGCTTGTGCTGCTCCATTGTGTGCATCTTGCCGGGGAAATCTGTGCAATCTATAATCTGGGGGGAAGGAAAGAAAGGGGACGTAATGGGATACTATGGATCCAGCTGCAGTGCAGGACAGATCCCAGGTCGTGCCTGTGTACTTCTAGGACAGATCTCTGCCATGTTTTTCACCACGAGCAAGATGGATGCTGTGTTACAGCTGAGAAATGCAGAGTGAAGCCTAAATGTGCAGAAGGTGGGCTTTGGTATCACACTGAGCTGGTCTAAGGAGAACTGAACTGACAGAACATCTTAGTGTTCTCTTGATGCAATGTTAATTTTTTCTCTGTTAAGGTTTTTTTGGATGAGCTGGGTAATAGAGTAAAAGAGGAGATGAGGGAGGCCCTGTTGGGGATCAGAGTGGGGAGGAAGTTGGCACTGTCCCTCTTTGTGACCGCTAGCTCCTCAATTGCATGAGCTGAAGTGTCAGTGAGTCTTTTGAGTCACTTTAGGAAATAAATTGTGTCTCCCAGAAACTTACCTGCTTGCTACTCATTCTGTGGACAGCAAAATGAAGTGTACATTTACTATCTCACTCACAGTTCTGCTCATGTATTTGCAGGTTACTCTCACATCCTCCCTTCATCTTTTTTAGAGTAAAAAAAGAAAAAAAAGGTTTTGTTTTGGTGTGTGTTTTTTTTTTAAGCTTTCTCCATAGTGTGAGCCTGGAAAGCTGTGCTTCTGCACCTTTTATTGGTGACTAGTGTTACGTGTTTTGAAACATTATGAAAATGTCCAGGTTGAGGTGCCTTTTGAAAGGAATGAAATGTTTAGAGAGAAATGGTAGTTGCTGTTTGAGCCCTTCCTTCTGCCTTGCCTGGTTTTGGCATTGCATCATTGAACATAATGGGAAGAAAACTCGGTAATGTGGTGTGCTTTCTAGAAAGTGTTGTGTGTCAGGTGTAACATGCAGCCTGAAATCTGTCTCCAGGGGTTCCATGCGGATTGGGAAGGATTTTATCCTCTTCACAAAGAAAGACAACACCATGACTTGCCTCCTCTTGTCACGGACATTCCATGAGGAAGAAGGCATTGATGAGGTTTGCACTTACTTTGCTGTAATGAACTAATATGGTGAATGGTGTCTCATCTGAACTTGCCCAGCTCTCACTGGAGAAGAGTCTGTCTCAGTGCTGGGTGCCGCTGTGGTCAGTGTGTGGTTTTCTTTTGGTGATACGCTTGTTAGGGGTTCTGCAGAGTCAAGGATCTTTTCCTTTTGGTTTTGTTTGAAAGGTCTCTCTAAACTACAGCAAGTTTGAAGGGCTTGTTTAAATCACTTGAAGTTACTTTTCCTGAGTTCAGGACATGCCCAGACTTCTTGCATTTTCCTTTTCCCACAAAATTTGAGTTTGGGATGTATTTAAATTTACTGCTCTGATTTGATTTTCTGTAGAGGAAGGTATGATTGAAGTTGCTACCCACGGGTCATAAACTCCAGACGTGTCTCTCCTTTTAGTTCTTTTTATGTTTTTTAAATTAAAAAATCAGTGCAGTTTACCTATTGTAAACTTCTGTACCTTGATAGGTAATATGGGCATTGTTGTTCTGTATCCAGACTCTTGACGTGAAGGTATTTTTGTGCTCAAACACAAATTTTCCAGACAAGGCCAATAATGAAAAGTTGTAAATTTGTGCTGGGATAGTATCTAAGAAAGCATTCTCCACTGTGATAGCGGGTGAAGCTCTACAGAGAAACTGCTTAGGGAGCAATGCTGAGGGCTGAACCAAGCTGGGAACAGTGACATAATTCCCACTCTGGCTCTGGAGCCAGAAATTTTGGCTTGAACTCAATTCTAGCATGAGGATGGGATTTGCTGTCCTACATAGGCAGCTGCAGCCTATAATCCTATCTTTGTTTTTGTTCTAAAGGACAGAAAGCACCAATAACTTTGATGGAATCCTATAAAAACAATAAAGAGTGAGATCAGGGTATATATGTGAAGGATATTTGAGTTCAGGAGAGAGGTGAAGCATAGAGGTTGACATTTTTAAAGCAAAGTTTGGCTTAGTATTATGGAAGTTGTTACAAGAGGAGGGTAAAAAAGCCCTTGGGTGTGTGAGCAGCTGTTACCATACAGGTTACTTGGGAATGGTTCAGTCTAGATGTGGTAGGAAGGCAGTTCTGTGGCTGGCAAAAAGGGGTCCTTGAGCATTTGACAGATGTGCAAGCCCCTGAAAAGCTGACCTGGGGCTGTTGCAGGGGTAAGTGGTTGGGCTGTGAGCCGCAGAAGGGGCTGAGTGCAGTGGATGAGCCTGAGCGGCCCTTGATACGATGCAATTTGCAGGTCATTGTTCCCCTGCCCACCTGGAATGCACGAAGCCGGGAGCCTTTGACTGACAACATGGAGAAGTTTGCTATTGAGACCGAGCTAATTTACAAGTATTCCCCTTTCAAATCAGAATGGGAAGTGATGGAGCAGTTTAATAAGATCCGTGGTGAGAAAGGTATGTACAGACAGTGCTGGTCATGGGCAAAAGTATTTGGGGTCTGGCTGGGATTCACCTGTTCAACCTGTTACTTGCTCAGGCACCCTAGTGGTCATCTTTAACCTCAAACTAATGGATAATGGAGAGCCAGAGCTGGATGTGACTTCTGACCCCCGGGACATTCAGATGGCAGAAACGCCCCCAGAGGGAACGTAAGTGATGGGTGTTACAGGCCCCTGGGCTCTGATCACATTGTGCAGGGTTGGGCTATGTGCCGTGTGCGTGTGGTTTTTAAAAGCTTCTCTTCCTATGGTAAATTGGAGACTTTAGAAGATCTTCCGTTTGTTTTCTAGCAACCTGGAATTCGTGTGTGAGCAGCCCACAGGCGTTGTGGTTGGGTTTGGTGGGAATGCCTGCCTTGGCTTGTCTGAGCTTAGCCAAAGCAGCAAGCTCGATCAGGCACCTTAAAACGAAGGAGCTCTAACCTATAGGTTTAATTTTCTACACTCACCAAAGATGTTTTTATCAGAGTGACAGCAGGTTGTGGGTCTGTGCTGCGCTCAGATTGATGCTCAGCTTTGTGATTAAATGAACCCTGGCAAAATGTGAGAGGCTGCGCAGATCAGCCTCCACCAACAGCTGCTGTGGGTGGTGGTGGTGGGGTGTACCACCACATCTTTCTGGGAGCAGGGGCAGCTGCTGGACTTGCCTGCAGAGGAGGAAGGAAGATGTGCTCAGAGGGCAGCTGGAGGAGCAGAGGGCCCCGTTCAGGGCGAGCTGAGTTTTTGCTGAGTCTTTCACTTGTAGTCTGAAAAGAAAAAAAAACTGAGCTGAACCGAGCCAGATACTTGAGGAAATCCCAGAGCTCCCTGGGCACACCTAGCAGGCTTTACCTTTCCATGAGATTGCACGTTTCTGCTCTGAAGTGCTTGAACTTCCCCTAGAAATGCTGTTTCAGCCATGGCAAACCTGGCTGTTTGTGGATGTGTTAGCTTGATGTTACTGAGTGCACAGGTGCAGCAAACCCCTCGGGGACTTCCCGGGGTCTAATATGCTTCTCAGTTTCTTTAACGCCCACTGGTGAGCTTTCATGGTTGCCACTGATCACTGGAAGGAGCTTCTTCCTCCTGACCTTGTGATACCGTTTCTGTGTGTGATCAGTGCAGTTTCTGTTGGAGCATGCTCCTGACTAACCGAGGGGTACGAGAACACACTGGAAGTGGGGCACACACTTGGTGTTAAATGTTCCAATTTGTAGATTTGACCTTTATTATCCAGCTGTACTCAAAACATGCTCTTTGAGCTTCAGTAATACGTGCATTGGTGTTTCCTAACAGTATTTAAAATGCACAGATCAATAGAAAAATCTCTGTAGAAGACATAGGTAGAAAACATTTAGAAGAAAAGCTTCACTTAATGTAGCTGATGGTAATTAAAACAGAAAGGCCTGTGCTTTTACGGGGCTTTCTTGCTGAAGGTTGTCTCTTGGGCATGTTCTGGGGTAGACAGCTGTGAACCACGGTAAGTCATTGTTGCATGAGGTGTGAATCATGCCATAGGTGCTTAAAATACATCAGAGATAGTGCAGAGCAGCATGGGGAGGTGCTTCTCTTGGTCGCTTGGCTTCTAGGTAGCAGTTTGTTGGGAAATGAAAATTGTACAAGTTTTGTCCTTGGAGAAACTAGTCCATTTGGCTTGGATAGAGGGGGCTCTGTGACAGTTCTATGTCATGGCCTTTCTTAATTGGAGGGGAAGGAAGGGGGAAAACCTATAGAGGAAAAAGGAAGCAGAATGCAGACTGGAAGAGACCCTGAGATGAGCACTCTGAGTAAAGACACACTGATTACCCCAGGGGTGAGTCCGTGGGTCATCTTGGTGCTGCATGGAACAGACTGGGAGAATGGCTGCTGGTCTCCTCCGAGGAGATGCCAAACAAACGGCTTGGTCTCTGTGAGCATCCCTTTCTTGCAGAAAGCCCGAGCGCCGCTCCTTCCGTGCCTATGCTGCTGTGCTTTATATTGATCCCAGAATGAGGATCTTCATTAATGGACACAAAGTGCAGACCAAGCGGCTTTCTTGCTGCCTGTACAAGCCAAGGTAAGTGTTGGATCCAAAGTCTGCAGACACACAGAGCTTTTTGGAGTTTTCTTACAGAAAGGGTTTAGCATTCTGCTCTCCAGGTGTATCCTGCATAATTCTGTGTTAAAGCCACAGAAACAGCTCGTAAGAGAATGGCATGTGGTGTTGACATCATGGAAAAAGAGGTAGAACAGGGAAAACCTAATGCTTTTGAAAATCACATGAGTAATTTGTGGAGTTTGGCTCCCTTTCAGAGGAAAAAAATGAAGATACTGATTGTTCAAAATGCCATATCCATACAAAACTGTTGGGTAACTTTTTTTAGTAGGACAAGGAAATACATGTGGTGGGTGTTAGAATAACTGCTGAAAAGAAACTAGGCTGAGCACTTTGAAGAAGTTGCTTTAAAAATTAACCTTTTTATCTAGCTGATCTAAGTTTGACTAGAGGTCGGGAAATGCTTCTCCCTGTCTTTCTTCTAAATTTCCTTAAAGAAAAAATGTGAAAGTGAGCTGAGGTGTGCTGCGGTTGGCTTAACAGGGACTGGAAAAGGTTATAAGGACGGGAGGGGAAGGGAAAACGTTTAAGTCTGAGGTGATAGTGTTGTTCTGTCCCTGGGAGCTGCATTCTAGATGCCTGAACATGATTTGTCTTAATAAAATAGTAATTTTCTAGAGTACTTGCAGCCTGTTTTAATACTGCATTGCAGATTGCAGTAGTGTTCCAATGGTACGGGCTCAGCGTCAATGCATCGGGTGCTTTTACTGACTGCCATCCAACATCACTGCCTTGCCTGCTTGCTGAAGAGCCTGGACAGTGCTCAACTTACAGGGTGCTTTGTCTGTCAAGCTTGTACTTCCTCAGCTTCT
This sequence comes from Coracias cyanogaster, assembly GCA_033124195.1. Taxonomy (NCBI): domain Eukaryota; kingdom Metazoa; phylum Chordata; class Aves; order Coraciiformes; family Coraciidae; genus Coracias; species Coracias cyanogaster. Next base: position 3,689 of record JAVSBS010014423.1, on the reverse strand, counting down.
GAAATGAAAATGTGTGAAATGGTATCACAAACATGACCAGAGTCAGGAGAGATTCCTTCTGCTGCTCTCCCCTTGCTGACCAGGGGGTTCCATTGTAGGAGGTGGATGCAGCTCGACTTGCTACTATACATCCTGATTTGCTGGGTAGAGAATCTCTGAACCTCTGCCTGTGTTTGACCTACATGTAAGTTCCATGTGCTGCGGCTTGGAGGCTGGTGCATGGTGGGGGATGTGATAGACCCACTTGATGCCGTGCTCTTCTGCACAGGCTTCTATGAGGTTGTTTTGGAAATGAGTCCCGTTGTCTGACTCAGTTCTCTCTGGGATGCCATGTCACCACATCACTTGCTTTTCAAGACCCAGGATGGTGTTCCAGGCAGTGGTGTGGAGCACTGGATACATTTCCAGCCATCTAGTGGTTGCTTCCACCATTGTAAGCACGTGGCGCTTGCCTTGGTGGGTCTGTGGCAGTGTGACGTAGTCCATCTGCCAGGCCTCTCCATATTTATATACAGAGTCTCTCTTCCTCCCTATGGGCCTGTGTTTTAGCTGTGGAGGAACTGTTCCAGGAGGTCCAGCAAATCAAAGAGGACATGTCCTATTCTCCACCTGTATGGACCCATGTCTCGGCCATTAGGAGTAGATGCTCCCCTGCCTAATAGAGAGAATACGGAAGGCACACATCATGGGGTACCTTGTGGTTCAACCTGTGTGACCATGGAGAAAACCATGAGGAAGTGGAATGGAAACCCCACTTTGATCTTAGCTTCATGAGTACATGAATTGTGAGGGAAAACAATAGCGAAAGGAGATTCTTCCAAGAAAAAGGCTGCTCCAGTTTCCAGTGGGAAATTTGCTAGACAGAGAAGGGCTGATCTTATGTCTGATCCTCTTGAGGGGACCTCTAAGTCATTTTCACAAGGAGTGAGTGACTCTAATCAGGATTAGAGGAGCCCTGCTTCCAGCCAGGTGGAGGAGAAGGATAATCGGATTTACTGGACTGTGGGGATCCAAGGGCCTGGCATGTCAGACCTACAAGAATATCAGGCTTTGGTGGATACTGGCGCACAGTGCACCCTGATGCTATTGAGCTATAGTGGGGTTGAACCCATCTATACCTCTCGGGTGACCAGAGGATCCCAACAGCTGACCCTTCTGAAAGCTGAAGTGATCTAACTGGGAAGAACTGGCATAAACACCTCATTGTGATTGTCCCAGAATCCCCGTGCTTCCTGTGCATAGACTGTCTCAGGAGGGGGTACTTCAGGGATCCAAAAAGGTACCAATGGGCCTTTGACATCGCTGCCCTGGAGGAAATTGAACTATTGCCCACCTTGCCTGGTCTCTCAGGACCATTCAGTGGTGGGGTTGCTGGGGGTTGAAGAGCAGCAGGTGCCAGTTGCTACAATGATGGTGCACTGGCAGCAGTACAGCACCAACTAAGACTCCCTGATCCCCATCCAGCAGCTGATCTGTCAACTAGAAAGCCAGAAGGTGATCAGCAAAACTCGCTCTCCCTTCAACAGCCCCATATGGCCATTCTGAAAGTCTAATGGTGAATGGAGACTGACAGTGGACTACCATGGCCTGAAAGAAGTAATGCTAGCGATGAGTGCTGCAGTGACAGACATGCTAGAGCTCCAATATGAACTGGAGTCATAGGCAGCCAAGTGGTACACCACAACTGATATTGCTCACGCGTTGTTCTCCATTCCTATAGCACCAGAGTGTTCTGTAATCAAACAAGGCAAGCTGTTAAAGGCCCAACGGTATGGAGGACAATGGCTGAAATATAAATACAGAGAGGCCTGGCAAATTGACTACATTACACTGCCACAGACCCACCAAGGCAAGCACCACGTGCTTACAATGGTGGAAGCAACCACCAGATGGCTGGAAACGTGTGGGAAACTACAGAATGTACTATTTCACAGGCTTCTTGACAATGTGCGAGTTTGGGTAAAAACAAGGGAGTCGTTATGGTGCCCGTACTGGGATTACGAACATTTTTCTATGAAGATTGATACGTTTTGACTGAAGCAACGACACGGTGACAAATAAAGGTGGTGCACCCCCGCATCCGAACTGGGTTGGTATCGTCACCGAGGAGCTCCGATAATCATCATCGACTGCAGGACAGTATGGTGAGCAGCCGGGGAAGTTTTTGTTTGTTTGTTTTTGCTCTAAAAAAAGGGGCAATCTGCAACTAAGTCTCAGGAAATGCATAAAGAAATATTACTTCGTATTACTAAGGAACAAGGGTTTAAGCTTTCCTCTTTGCAGTTAGTGAAGCTGCTTGTTTGTGTGCGGGAGCCATATCTGTGGTTTTCAGAGACTTGCATTTATGATTCTCAAGCCTGGCAACTGGTTGGACAATGTTTATGGCAGCAGCAGATGGAGCAGGAAGACTTTGATCCTGACTTGTTAATTACTTGGAGAGTTGTTTATACCTCTTTGAGGGCAATGCTTCCTGCTGAGCAGGCTGTTGCTGATCGAGCTACTGATAAGGCTGTTGCAGCCGCTTCCACACAAACGGAGGAGTCTGTTGGACCTGCAAAAGCTAAGACCGAGTCAACACAGAAGGTAGATCCTGTTTATGATGCTTTAACTAGAGACACATCGCCTCAGTTCTTTATTGCTTCTGATTCTGACGCTGATCCTGATGATTCTTTCGATATGGGATCAATAAAACCGGCAGATGAGCTGGAACTGTATCCTCGGCTCACATCGGTGAAAGCCATGATGGCTACAGCGCCGACCACGGAGCAAATACTGACACAGGCCCAGAAGGACACTCTGCCCTCCATTTCTCGACAATCTATTGTTAAGCCTCCTCCATTTGCTCCCCCACCGCTGTTAGCCTCCGCAACTCCTCCTGCTTCTTCTCCTCCTCCTTCTGCTCCTCCTCCCCCTCCTGCTAGTGTTGGAAATGCTGATTGCAAAACAAACGTTAAATCCACATTGACAAACTGCTTAGAGGAATGTCGCCGAGAAGCCTTACGGACCGGAGATGTGCAAATGTTGCAAGCTTTGCCATATGTGTATAAACCACACAAACCACCTGAACATGCTCAGTTATCTTATGAAGCAGTGAAAGAAATACGCCGTTCGATACAGGAGTTTGGTTTACAGTCATCATATACGATTAACCTTGTTCAGGCTATCGGAGAATCTCTTGTAATGATTCTTAGTGATTGTCGTTCTCTGTTGCGTTTGGTTCTGTCTGCGTCTTGGTTTGCTGTGTGGAATTCCGAGTATCGTGAACATTGTACTGCACAGGTCATGGACAATTTATCACAGTTGACGGGTATAGGTATGGATCAGTCATTGGGGGAGGGTCAATATGTGTCTTTGGGAGCTCAAGTTCGAATGCCTGCAGAAGTGCTTACAGCAATTATTAGGTTCCATTAACTGGGTTCTCCTGCTTTTAAGCATCACTACTGAAGAATTGTCGTTGCTTTTCCAGCTTTTAAAGGGTGATCCAGACCTTTCATCAGCAAGACAGCTGACTCAGCCTGCTAAGAATGCATTGCAACTTGTAGCTATAAAAACAGGAAAAGGTTTCTCCTCTCGCTTACATTTAAATTTACCTGTTCAACTGTTTATTATTTCAAATGCCTTTCAGCCTTATGGGTTAATAGGTCAAATGCAGAATTTAACTTTAATTACCCTTGAATGGATTTTTTTGC
>JAVSBS010014422.1:108001-123331 GCA_033124195.1 Coracias cyanogaster | reverse complement strand
CACCGTGGGCCACCCCCCTCCGTTGGCTTCATGCCGGCAAAACAGGAAAAGAAGGCGAGGCGTCGCCACCTCGGTCGACCACTAAGCACTGCAGAGGGCAATGCTAGGGCAAGCCAGAATAGCCATTTCTGCCCTAAGAAGCCCTGTAAGGTAGTGTGAATCTGCATTTTGAGCCTTATCCACATGCTAGGAACAAAAAAGCGTTACGTACTTTCCAGAAATGCAGGCAGACTCATCTTCGCCCAGGGAAGCCAGCAGTTTGACTCCCAGTTCACAGGCATTTCTGAGGAAAGCTGCTATTCAGTACCACCAGATGTGGCTGAGAAATGTGAGGCTGGTAATCTGCAAAAAAACCGCTCTTAGATCTTAGCATATGAAAGGAGAAGACTCAATCAGAATTCATGGAAGACAGTTTGGAAACCTGTAATAAAAAGCACTCAGCGAGGTGTAAGAAGATGAGCTAAATGTTGATTTATTAACCATTTTTTGTTGGAAAGTAGTACTTGCAGTCAGGAAGAACAGCCTAATAAACAGTTTATATAAACAAGGCAGCAGTCCTTATCTGCCTTCTCAAGTGCACGAGTGCTCACCATCCAGCTGGTTCTGCGTGCCTGCTGAGGAGGGATGAAGAGGACAGTTTTGGAAGTGTCTTTGTCCTGGGTACAGAAATGAAGTATGTACTTTAGTATAAACCTCAGAGTCACAGTGTGGATTCCTGAGACAAAGATGTTAAGAGGGGCTTGGTGCCGGTACATCGCACTCACTTTTGAGGTGACAGTTTGCATTGCTTTTGGGTACCTCTGGAGATTAGAGCCATGCTACACCCAAATAATTTGAAATGGTGGGAGAGAAATAGCTTGTCTAGGATCCATTAGTGACACCCAGAACCATGTTGCATTCATCTCTGTGGTCTCCTGGCGGGATGTGCCCAAGATAGTGAAATGGAGCCAGCAGTGTGCCCAGGTGGCCAACGCAGCCAACAGCATCCTGGCCTGTATCAAAAATAGTGTGTGCAGCAGGAGTAAGGAAGTGATCGTTCCCCTGTGCTCGGTGCTGGTCAGGCTGCACTTTGAGTACTGTGTTCAGCTTCGGGCACTGCAGTATAAGAGAGACATTGAGGTGCTGGAGCAGGTGCAGAGAAGGGCAACCAAGCTGGTGAGGGGCCTGGAGAACATGTCTTATGAGGAGCATCTGAGGCAACTAGAACCGTTTAGTCTGGAGAAGAGAAGGCTGAGGGGAGACCTTACTGCTCTCTACAACTACCCAAAAAGAGGTTGTAGGGAGGTGGGGGTCAGTCTCTTCTCTCAAGTAATAAGTGGTAGGACAAGAAGAAATAGCCGCAAGTTGCACCAGGGAAGATTTAGATTGGATATTATGAAAAATTTCGTTACTGAAAAAGGGTGGTCAAGTATTGGAACAGGCTGCCCAGGGAAGTGGTGGAGTCATCATCCCTGGAGGTGTTAAAAAAATGCATAGACGTGGTACTTCGGGACATGGTTTAGTGGTCATGATAGTGTTGGGTTGATGGTTGGACTTGATGATCTTAGAGGTCTTTTCTAACCTTAATGATTCTATGATCACTTCTGAGGAGGTGCCACAAGGTATGAAATGTTATTGTATTTTCAGTATATTTCCATGAGATGGTGTTACCTGCTCTCATCTCTTACCATATTACCAATGGTTGCTTGCTGCAGATTGGGTTTGTCCCACAACAGCAATAGCCAGCCCAAAGTCTTTAAAAGTGTGCTTGCTCCTCGAAGGCATGGTGGGACTCTGGGAGGATGTGGTGGCTTCAGCAGTACATTTCTTGGGCTCTGAGCAGTGTTTTGTGCACTGCTTTCTGCCAAAAGGACAGCTGCAATGGGCAAGGTAAAAGATGCACTGTGTAAAAGCACAGTGTGAGCAAGGATGAGGGTGTTTTGCTTTTATTGACTCTTTTTTTCCAGTTACAGAATGTTCCTCTTATTTAAAAGGCAGTTATAATAGGGAATATTCAAAGTATTTCTTAATATTAGAACTTCAGTTAGTAATACTCTTAAAAAGTACAGAAGGATCTAAGTACTCAAAGATAAGATATAGTGTCCAGTAGGGAAATGCTGTTGCTGAGCATGTAACAGAAGGTCGTGCACTGTAAATATTTGCTGCTATGTTTTTATATATATATACAATTAAAGGGCTGCAATCAAAGTTTTTATGTTCAGCTGGGGAAAAAAAAAAAAAAAATCTTAGCTGAGATAGCTTTCTCTCCTCCTTTACCTTCCCACCATCCCCAACAAATTTCTGTTCCTTCTACTACCATTCCTAGGTGACTGAGGAAAGTATGGGCTGACTTGAGATTTCTTTCTATTCATTTTTCAATGATATACACTGGGAAGTTTATGTAATTTGAAAATCCAACATAGCTGCTTGTGTGTAGGCCCTGTAAGTTGAGCTGGTGGCCATTTTTAGTTATATATAAGGTAGCATCTGAGTTTCTTGTGAGTATAAAAGTCAGTCTCCTCTTCTTTGCTTGCAATTGTATACTTGCGTTACTGTAAAAAGGAAGGGACTGTTTGGAGAAAAAAATGGGAAACGAGCTTATTATAGAATAATATCATCTCCACTATTCAGCATGATTTTCAGGGGCTTTAGACCTCCACACACGATGTCGGTGAGTGAGGGCACATTATGTGTGGAGAAGCAGCTCCCACATATTCTGTGGAGCTGGGGGTCATAAATCAGCTCCTGCTGAAAATTTGTGAGAATCTAGTCCGTGCGCTCTGTCCCTTGTCACTAGCAGATAGATACCGTGTTCAAATAGTGACCCGTGAAAACAAGGAGTAAGAAGAATAGTTTAGCCATTGATGCACAACAAATGAGCAGCTTCTTCCCCCACAGCAAGCTGTGTTGTTATTCAGAACATACACCGCAGGGAGAGCTCCATTCTCTGCTGCTGTGCTTTGGGCTGTTGAAGCAGTAAGACACCATCTGATGGGTTGGGTGTTTGGTTTTTATTTTAATATTCTGTGTATTTGGATGCTCTTTTCTTGGCGTTTCTTTTCTTCCGTTTACCTGGGATTTGCATGTTGAGGAGCTGGGGAAGAAGACAGGGTAGCGTAGGGGTTACTGTGGAGTCCCGGCAGAGAGCTGGAGTGGAGTGGTGGAGGATGGAGTTTAGGAGGCAGATGCAAAGCCGTCATGTTCCCCCAAGCCTGGCTTCAGCTTTCCCTGCCCCTCTGCTCTGCCTCACAGCCTACATGCATATGCACTGTCCTCAGTGGGAAAATTGTCTCTGTTGCAATAGATGGCATTTGCATGGACCTAAATAACAAAAGTAAGGAGAATTGGAACTTTTTCCAGCCATTCCTGGCCACCACGTTTCTGGATTTCATAGGGTTTTATTTCTTCCAGCAGTATGCATCTGCCTGCAGGTTATCTCTGTTGGCCTGGGCCGAGGGCTCTGGTATGATTCAGCTCGTCACTGTTCAGCCACTAGCTGGAGAGAGGCTGTTGGTTTTGGGGAACCCCCTTCTTTCCCTCTTCGTCACTCTGCCAAGGTGCAGAGTAGGATTTGAAAGCTCTCAAACTGTCTGGAAAAAAAAAAGGCCTTGGACCAATCAGTGGCCAAAGCCAATGAAGATGCCAGTGGCCTGGTCTAGTGGGAGGTGTCCATGGTAGCGGGGTTTGGAACCATATGATCTTTAATGTCCCTTCCAACCCAAACCATTGTATGATTCCATAGGAAGAATGTTCCTGATGCTTTGTGTGTGACTGATGTGATGAGATGCTGTGCAAGCAGTCAGTGCTGGCTGTGCTGAAGAAGGGTCAGGGGGTCAACTTTTAGGAAATAAGGAGCTGACTGTTCAATGAACAACTGCACTAAATATTAGCTGAAGTTCACAAAGTCAGTGGAAGCACTCACTATGACTTCAGTAGGCTTGGGGTCACCTTCAAGTAGCTAGTAGATAATAAATTTGCAACAAGTATTCTAACAAACCTGTATTGTAGCTTTGAGATCAGAAAAATAGTATCTGTTTAGAAATAGTGGTCTGTAATGATGTAAAATCAGAAAGCTACCAAACTGCTGAAGTCCATTATATTAAATCAAATGTAGAGACATAAAAAAGGATCCAGGCAATGCCAGAGAGTTAGACAATAACACATAAAGCAAGAATTCTTCTGGAGATAATGACCAAATACCACGTCGTTGTTGGCAGAAGCACAAATTCATCTGGCATTGACATTTCTGGGATTGCGTGCAGTGGCGCAGTGTGAACCATTTGGGATGGGATGCTGCATGCTGGCTGCACGCGTGGAGGGAGGCTTTCCCTTGCTTCCTGGCAGCGAGGTGCTACTGCCTTGGACTTCAAATGGTTGTGGTTTTCAGTCGGGGGCACTTTGAGCAGAGCTTTAGCAGCTGGAAAGTTTTATTTACAGTCTCTCAGAGGAAATCTCTGTGGGGAGAGCTGCTAGATGGATAAGACATGGGGGAAGGGAAAGGCGGGGAACAGCACAGCGGGGAGATGACTTGACAGACAGAGGCTTCCTGCAGAGAGAAATCGGAACTTTCGTCCTCAAGTAATGTGGAAACTGTAGTCTTATAATGTCTGTACATACTTTGGCAGTTCCTTGCAATAAAGACTGTTTCTTGGGCGTATTTGGGCTATGGCAGTGTTTCTATGATGCAATACTTTTGCAAACCTGTCAATACTAATTAAAGTTAACATTGACATAACCCAACTTCCTACCCTGGTGTAACCTTTGGGTTCAGAAACAACATAAGAAGTCTTTTTGAGAGCTGTATTTTTCTTGCTTAAATAGGCGTGTGAGTGCCTGGGAGACTTAACACAATAGGAAATAATTAAAGACAGCCTATGAAACTGGATATTGTTCAAATGAACATGGAGCAATCCCTTGTTTATCAGCTGAGTCTCTATGTCTGCTGGAGGATAAAACAGGAGATGTTACTGGATAGTATTAACAAGCTGTGCCCTCCACATTTGCCAGTTAGAAAAGCATGCAGAGAAATTATCTAGCATGAGCATAACCATGTTTAACTTTACCAAAAGAAAAGGTATGTCAGAATATGTATCTAATCATGTCATAATATGAATCTTTTTTTTTTTTAAATAAAAATTTGTGCATCATACCAGTGGAAGTATATTCCAAACCGCTGCATCCTCTTATGATTTGGTGAGTGTGGGACCTCTCTGGCGAAATTACTGGTACAAAGGAAAGGAGATTTTTACTACCTGGGTGCCTGCTTATTCCTTCACTGCACACAGAATTCTCTTGAAAGTGTAAACTACTGCAAATCGATGAAAAACAATAAATCCATTGAGCAGTAACACAAAACAGAGGTCCTGTTATCCTTGGGTTCATTTAGCACTTGATTATATTTCTGTCCTCTTCCACGGTAGTTCATTTCTTTGGCCGAATTGCAGTTGCTCACACCAGGACTGGAGATGTCTCCCAGTACTCAGATGTGAGAGTTGAACTGAGTTTTAAAAATTGAGGACAGCACATAAAAAGTGATGCTGAAGGAAACTTAGATACAGTATTCAAAGTTGGAAAGGGGAAGGGAACAGTGCTTCTCACTGCACCCCCCCTTGGTGATTTTCTTTTGAAAACCTGACTTGATTGCAACAGATCTGTAACAGTTAGGTTCTTATATTCATGATCTTTCCTTCTGTGTTTTCTAAAAGATGCATTTAGATTCAGTCACAGTGTGATGTCCCTGCCTGTCTCGCACATGGGTTTAGAAGCAGGAATATCTCTGTCATCAGGAGCTGGGTTTCTCCCAAATGGAGCACCCACCCAAGTGCAGCTGGCTGGGTGGGTGGGAGCAGTTTGCATTTTTAATACAAAAAGCAACGCATTGAAAGAAAAATTCCTGCCAGTATGTAACACATATGAGTCAAACCTAGATGCTGGCTGGAGTTTTTTGGTTTTGTGTTTTTTTTTTTGTCCCGCTGTCCCTTGTACAAGCATAAAGTTTTTCAGAGGAGGAACACCTGCGGGTCCTGTGCCAGGGTGCAATCCTGGTTTCTGAACAGAGTTAGCCTTCTACTTTAAACCCATGCATTGTGATGGAATTTTGATGTCTTCCTTTTTCTCAAGCTGTCTCTGGTCTGTTTAAAAATGCTAGCAATTTTCTTTAAAGGTCTAATCCCTCCGTTAAGCGCCTGCCCTCTCAGTCATTAGGAGTGCAAGCCACACTGGGTGAAGGGTGCACGGTACCTGGGAATTAATGTCCATCAGGAAGATTCCTCGCACACTCCCAAGTGAAGGAGCGTGGGGGTCAGGAATTTAAAAGAAATGAGCTATTGAGTTCCTTTCTGTGCTTCTAAGTGATTATGTGGTTTTATTGCATGACTGAAGTGTGTGATATTTCTGTTGCTGACAGGGAAGGCCGCTCTAATGCTCACATTAAAGGAGATTACCAAAGAATCGGAGATGTTATGCTGAAGAACATTCAGAGTATGAAGGTAAGAATGATCCTCTAACTACTAAGATTTGACATGGATTAGAATTATTGTGCCTTTCATTTTCATATGATGTTGCCTCTTGTGCTGGTTATTGCCAGCTGTAATCATGGCTTACACTATAAGTTTCCTTTGATGAAGTAGCAAGTGTTCAGTGAGCCCTGAGATTTCAGAATTGCAAGCTGATTTTAAATTGTCTAGCTTCTTTCCTCAGTCCCTTCTCCAAATATAGGAACAACGAATGCAAAAGTTCAGGAACATTTCATTTCAAGTTCTGTTTTCTTTTAGAAAGCAAAACATGGGAATTTGTATGGCTGAAGAGACCATTCACATGCCAAGTGTGCCTGCTCATTCATGCAAATGCAGGTGTTAAGATAAAGAATCATAGAATGTGTTGGGTTGGAAAGGACCTCCAAAGGCCATCTAGTCCAACCTCCCTACACTAAGCAGGGACATCTCTACCTAGGTCAGGTTGCTCAGAGCCCCATCAAGCCTGGCCTTGAATGACTCCAGGGATGGAGCCTCCACCACATCCCTGGGCAACCTCTTCCAGTGATCAACCACCCTCATATTAAAGAACGTCTTCCTAATGTCTAGCCTAAATCTACCTTTTTCTAGCTTAAAACCATTACCCCTTGTCCTGTCGCTACAGATGCTTGAGAACAGATCTCCTCCTGCCTTCTTATAGGCCCCTTTCAGGTATTGGAAGGTTGCTATAAGCTCTTCACGGAGCCTTCTCTTCTCCAGGTTGAACAGCCCCAACTCTCTCAGCCTGTCTTCATAGGAGGAGTAGGGACCATAACTTGGGTATTGATTTGATTTGGGAAACTTATATGTGTGTACTATGATGCCATGTTAGATGAAAGGTTTTTTAATAAATGCAAATAATTGCCTTTGACCCCTTTAAAGCTAAAAGCAAAAATACAGGTATGAACTGTAAATCTAGGTGTAACATTCAGCAAATTTTGCATCTGTTCTTAGTCTGGCTGGAGTAGTATTTTTGATACTCTGTGTTGCTGAGTAAACAGCATGGAAGGCAGGCATGGGAGCCTGTGAAAACCTGACAGACTTTTACAGTATGGATGGATAACACGCAGCTCATCTTATTAATGTAGTTATGTATGCAGGTCAGTGTGGCAAAACATGGCACTGCACCTTCAGCATGCGGATCTCAAACGTGCTTTCAAAACTTGGCAATAAGTCTTTCCTTGGTGATTGCCACTTTGGCATTCTGCCGTTAGTAAATGGAGCAGCCTTGAGTCCTTTGCTGGCGGAAAGCGCGGTTTAATCTTTACAGCTCTCCCAAGATGTGAGCTGGTACGAGGCTTATCTCTCAGAAGGACAGAGATATGAAGACAAGTTAAATAACGTGCAAGTGATTGTACAGCAAATCAGAAAAAGAGAATGTAGAAATCTTAGTTTACAGTCCTCAACCCAAGCAGCTTTGTCACCAATAAGGTGGCCTTACGCTTTCTGCAATGCACTTAGCAGGAACTGCTTTTTCCCCTCAAGACACAATTCAGAAGCATTGGAAGAAATGCAGGGAGGACTTTTCTACCTCCATGCCTGCTCTCAAGATGTACACACCTTTTCACAAACAATTTTTGGAATCTCAGCTTCTGACAGACTGTGCTTCTGCTCTCAGTACCCTGCAACATTAAATTGTCTGTCCTTTGCTGTCTGCAGGTCCTTCTGTGGCACTAGTTTTGTGGCACAATCTTCACTGTAATTTAGACCCGTCAGTGTACTTTCACCCTCGCCATTCTCCCTTTCCTATTAGATTTTGTTCTCTTTGCTTTGAGAACCACCACTGTTGATAAGCACAGATATTTGGAGGAAAGAGGCAAAGACCAGTTTGACCTGAAGAACTGAACAGGAAGCAATGAAGTTAGTTAAAACTCTACATATTTATCATGAGACCTGTTAAAAGACCTGTAAACTGACAGTCCTTGTTTAATTAGCGTAGGGAACAAGTTAAGAGCAAGTAATTAATGGGCAGTCCAGAGGGTCTGCCGTGTCTTGGCCTGAGTTATGGGCTTGTAAAATGAGTATGCAGTGTATGGAGGAAGCGGCTTGGCTGGAGGGAAGGCATGCTTCTGGTAAGGATGTCACAAATCACAGGAGAGAGGGAGTTGATTGGAAATGTGTCAAAAAGCACAAGCTTTAGATTAAGCCAAGCTGTCTCTTCAAGTCCGTTCAACACATTCATTCAATTTATTTTTCTAGCTGGTTAATACTCTACCAGGTACTATGAGATTTTATTTGGCTGCTCAGAGAAGCTCTGTGCATCCTGAAGAAGCACTTTACCTTTTCCAAACCGCAAATGAAGCCCCTGTGTTAATTGTTAAAAAAAAATACCGCTGAATTGTTCTAAATGGGTATTGTGAATACCTGGGATACCAGGACCTAAAGGAAGTGACATATTTCATGCAAACCTCATGCACTTACTGGTGCATAACTCCCCTGCTGCCAGGGGGATCATCTTGGAGACTGCACTAAGGAGAAGAGGAACGTAATCCAAGGATGAAGAGCTCGTAACATACCCATTTCTGTCTTGACAACTCCTCTATTTTTGCATTTGTTGAGATTCTCAGGACATGCAACTTCTCACTAACAACAGGGAAGCTAGAAGTCCATTTGCCTGCATCTGAGTTCTCCAAAAGCCTCTAAGGAACCTGAGGCAACTAAATCCCTTCACCCTCCTAGAAAATGCTATTTTGTTTCCAAGCTTTGCATCTGCATTGTCTAGCTCTCTCCCTGTTGCACCTCCTTGCCTGAGCTACGTTCATGTCATCACCTTGCCTTTGGATTTCTCTTTAATATCAGAGTTAGATTTGTTTTACAGGGAATGCAGAGGGGGTAGAGGGTGTACTTCAAATGAGCAATGCCATTTCTCCTTTTCAAGTGAATATCGGGGCTGTTGTGTTCTACAGTCATTTTGTTTGCAAAATCCCAGCTGCTGTACTAGTTGGATATTTTGCTCACTGGAATAGGTTTGGGCTGAGTGGTGTCTCAGAGTGATTGCTAATAGCTCTACCACATGCTCTTTCTTTCTTTGTGCCTATAAGCACCTGACAATTCACCTGTGGAAGCACAATGAGATTTTAATTGAGTTGGAGAATGGGATCAAGAACTCTCGAAAGTTGGAGACCTTTTGCAGGGATTTCGAGCTACAGAAAGTCTGCTACTTGCCTCTCAATACCTTCCTTCTCAGACCTTTACACAGGCTTATGCACTACAAGCAGATAATGGAGAGGCTTTGCAAACACTACCCACCAAGCCACATAGACTTCAGGGATTCAAGAGGTAAGTAAGAGAAAAGACACCAATTCCTGGAGCTGGGAAATGGCATCTAAATCCATTAGGGGTGCATGGATGGGCAAAAAAAAACCCCACCAAAATCTTTTTTGTAAGCCTACATTGAAAGGGGATTCAGTTGCAAAATCTAGCACTCAGAAGACCAGAAACAGTAGGATTAAGGTTGCTCTTGCATTCACATTATGCCACAGTCTGGACAAGTACTTGGAAGACAAATCTTCTGGGGGTTATTAAACACACAGAAATGACATGCAGTTCAGGAAGTCACTTGAACTAAAAACAGTTGGGAGGCTGGGGGAGAGCAGAGGGAACATAGCGTATGTGTGTGTCTTGTTCCTAGCTTTCCCTGGAGATCCACTGGGAACACAGAATACTGGCGCAGGTGAACCCTTGGTCTGACCCAGCATGGCTGCTATTGTTATGTCTTTGTCATTTGTCTTTTTTCCCAGACACACAGTTTGCTCTATTACCATTTCCATGATTTGTTTCAGGGACTCAAAGCTGCCAACATGATTTTTTTTCCTCCTGTAGTTTGAACTCACTGCCTGCTATTTCTTTCAGATTATTTGTTTTCCTCCTTTCTTACCCCCATCCCCAACCCCTGGTGCAAGCTCTCTATGTTCAAGGATAACTGTGTTATCTACAGAGTTAGCACTCGATGAAGATCCATGGGAGGACTCAGGCAGGGAGCAATGCTCGGCTGTGAGGAGTTAGCTGAGTTAGCTGGCTAAGTTCCCTTAGGTGCTGTGATGAAACCCACAGCGGGCAATGCACAAAACGTGGAGGTATCTTGACCTGGAGCAATAGGAAATGCCACAGAGGTCTGTGGCACTGAAGTGCTGTGTGACACAGATGTTTGCCTAAACGTGGCTGCTGCCTGAATGATCTCAAGGAATGAAGCAAGTAGTGCCTTCGTTTCTTTTCATCAAGGCTAGATGATGAGGATGATGTGTCCATTCCCACCTTCCGAGAGAGTGCAGCAGCCATCAAGGTTTGATTCCTGCTCTGCTTCTGAAATGGATGCGAACACAGGATCCAGGAGTGAAAATAAGAGAGCATGAGAAGGACAGGGTGACTCAGGGACACCATCACTCTGGGATCGGTCTCTTACTAAGGTTTTTGTTAAAGGTCAGAGTGTAAAGGAAGAAAAAAAAAAAAGGGAGATGTGGATGTGAATCCCAGCAGAGAGCACAGGTCTCCAGCTAACAGGTGGATGAACTGCACACTGAGCAATGATCCGAGAAGGAAGAACCACTGTTACTGTTCCCTTGGGTGTATTTTTTTAACACAAATGGCTGTAGCTGCTCTTCTAGCACTGAAGTCAGAGACTGCCATCTGTTCAGGTGTATCAAGGTTGATGCTGACATACATGATGGCAGGGGGAGCCATTCTGTGTGCTGGTCCTCCAGAAAACGTCAAGTGGTGAAGTGATTTTCAAGCATAGTTCTCTGAGTTGACTTACTGCGTTGTTGGCACAGCAAAAAGACAAGACACAGGAAGCAGATTGGCAGCAGCCTGCACTTGGTTTAGCTTCTGCTGCTGCAGCGTGGGACTTTGTTTCCTCCTGTATGCCACCTGATCCTTCTTCACACAGCAGACGTCCCCTTCAACCATGGAGATGTATCTTAGGAAAATCACTCCGGGGTGTTAGATCACTCGTTGGTAGAGTCTCTTTGGAGAGAATGAAATAGAGCCATGATGCAGCTCAGCGACATGCAGCCCTTTTAGCTGTTCTTGCTGAGACTGAAGACAAACGGCAAGCATAATGTGTTTACCATCTGAAAGGATACAATAAATGACACTAACAGTTCCTGGTGTTTTCAAATATGGACCTGATCTGTGCTGCAGGCAGGGGGGAAAATGCATTTTTTTCTCAAGCATAGAGAAGATCCCTAGATTAATTGGAGACATAGGAAATTATATCCTTTAGGAGAACCCATTCATTGGTGCTTTATATTGACTTGAGTAGTCCTACAAAGTTCCTGTGGTTAAAATAGAGCAAACTTTTGATTGAGGAAATAGACTGTCTCTTCATTACATCACTCCACACTCTCCCCTCCACTCCGTAAGATGATGTCCAGAATTTGTGCAGTTTTTATTCTGCCTGAGTAGCTTTAGACTGTGAAGGAGAAAGGTAACACAGTAAGAGTGATGTTTGTGATCTAAGTAGTACAGAAAAAAGCCATCTTTCTTTTTGAAAATTATCGCAAATTTTTAAGAAGCATTTTATGGTTTTGTCTATCTAGCTGCTTTGGCTGAGATTTCTGAAATGGTGGCTCAGCTCCATGGCAATATGATAAAGATGGAGAACTTCCAGAAGCTGCATGAACTCAAGAAAGACTTGATAGGCATAGACAATCTGGTGATCCCAGGAAGGGTAAGTAGAAGAGTTGTGGTCAAGGTCTGATACCATTTCAAAGCATTAGGTATGTTTTAGAAACCTGTTTATTAGGAGCAGCTGGGAAATTGCCTTTTCTCATACGAACCTTTTTCTTTCACCAAAATGTATCAAATGTGAACATAATAATACCTCAGCCTGTAAAGCAGGAAGAGACCATCATCTTCATTACCTTTTTACTGATTTTATTGGGGTTTTCTTATGTATAGATTTGGACAATTGTAGGCAATTCCAAACATCTATTACAACAGAGGTGGTAAAATGGAAAGTATCACAGCGCTTAAAGTTTGAGCAGTTGCACATTTCCTCAATTCTTGCTGCCCTTAATTTTTCATTTTTCAGCCCTTGATGCTAAAGCATAGCAGATGAAAGAAAAGCAAGACGTTTGTGCTGGAGGACCTCCAGCCCTTTCTTGATGCCTGGCTTTGAAACTCGTGGCCCTGGCGGCAAGCAGTCTCTTTAGTTTACATGTAACATTAGGCAATAAGCTTTTGAGACTGTGTTGCCTTAAGTAAACACGTTTAATTGTGTTACAAAAATACCGACATCTCTTTCTTACTTGTCATGCTTTTTTAAAAATGAAGGTCTTAGTTCAGAATTAATGAGCCTCAGTGTAATATTTTTAGCTGTTTTTACTTTTCTAGGCGCATGTTTCTGTGCTTGCAAACTTGAGAGTTGCCTGTTGTTGAAATAATTTCCTCTCCACTCTCCTGACTTTTGTGGTAATACACAAAAACAGTACTTGCAGCAACAGAAATGCTGGGGAGAATGCATCACTAGACTATAGAATCATAGAATCATTTTGGTTGGAAGAGACCATCAAGTCCAATCATTACCAGCACTGCCAGGTCACCACTAAACCGTGTTCCAGAGCACCACATTTACGTGTCTTTTAAATATCTCCAGGGATAGTGACTCCTGTTCCAATGCTTTACAGCCTTTTCTGTGAAGCAATTTTTCCTAATGTCCAACCTAAAACAACTCTGGCACAACTTGAGGCCATTTCCTCTTGTCCCATCACTTGTTACATGGGAGAACAGGCCAATCCCCACCTCATTACAACCTCCTTTTAGGTAGTTGTAGAGAGCAGTAAGGTCTCCCCTGAGCCTCCTTTTCTCCGCGCTAAGCATCCCCAGTTCCCTCAGCCACTCCTCATAAGACTTGTTCTCTAGACCCTCCACCAGCTTTGTTGTCCTTCTTTGGACACGCTCCAGCACCTCAATGTCCTTGTAGTGAGGGGCTCAAAACTAAACACAAAAAGCCCTGACTATTCTCAGCCCTTATGCATTTCTGGGAAACAGCTTGGAAAAAAAAGAGGAGTTTTGCATTGAACTGCAGATACAGCAGTGGTTGAACTTGCCCTGCAGCCCAGCCAACCAGCTCTGACACAGGCCTGCAGGACGGCGGGCCACCGCTCGGCGACAGCTGCGGCCTGGGATCTGCTTGCCGTGCTGTGTCCATGTCTAGTGCCACAGCGGGGTCATGGCACTAGACACAGCAGGACAGCTTGCTGAGCTCTCCAGGGTCTAGTTCATTGAAGGATTCAAACATTTAGAAATGTTTGAAGTTGATGTGCTATTTGGAAGGCAGTGCCGAGCACAGGTATTTCTGGATTTGTGGCTGTTTCCCGCTCCCTCACTTTGCCTCATGCCTGTCTCCCAAGCAGCTGCCACAGCTCACGCCTCCTTCCAGTGATCCACAGACTGTTCACTTTCTTGGCAGACCCCTCAGGACATTTCACAGCCCGTGCATCGCTCTATCACATGAAATTAAATGCTGTCATCGGCTGTTTCTGCTACCCTGTTCTATTTAAAGACAGAGCAGTCCTCCTGTCCTAAGAAGTTCAAGAAAAAGGCAGACGGAGGGCAGAGGCTTTTGCTCTGCCAAGGCAAGAATCATTGGCCAGCATGCTCTGGCACATGCCCAGGATGTTGGCACTTCCAGCCCTTTGACTGCTCTTCTGGCTTCAACTGAAGTCCCTGCCCCGGTGCAGGCCTGGCTGGGAGGCAAATGCCACTACCACCCATGGCGGGGTTTGCCCAAAGGTGGCTGAACTCCATGTCTCAAAGGAGAAGTCTCATGTTAGGCCAGTGACTCAGCTGTCTTAAAGTAGGCTGTAGGTAACCATCCTCTTCACTTTGGCCCAGACTAGGATCTCTGCTGCCACCGAGCTGGTTCCTATATTGGGATGTTAAAACATCCAATGGTCAGTTGTGCTTGGAGACTGCAATGAGCTGCAGCTCTTGACTCGTGTTCACACAGTGCTTGCCATGGTGGTGCTAAGCCTGCTAGTGACTATTAGGTGATACCGTATAAACAGTAATTACGGTTAATATTCTTTGGTGGCCAACAACAACTTCCAACGACCTCTCTGGTAGCATGAGCCTGCCGTGATACATGGATAACCACCACGTTTTGCACCCCTTAGCCCTTACACAGGGCAGGTAGGCGGGACTGGACACATCACAGCAACCACAAGGTGACCAGAATATCTCTCTGAACAGATTAATCTTAGGCAGCCACTTTATTCCTAAGATGCAGGTGATTCTGATGCTTTATATGTCTTTTACATGCACAATTATGAATAGAATGACCTTAGAAAGACTGTAATAAATAAAACACAAGCCTCTTGGCAGAAGCTGGAGGGAGTAACTGAAAAATGATATTTTCATGCATTTCAGGTAAGTAGAAGGGCAAGTTACAGTGTAGTTCACAGTAAGCCCAGGAAATCCAGCATTTTGAATGTTTCAGATGTGCCACATTCCCTATAATTCCATCCCTAAACATCTTAAAACTCTTTGATCTGAATTAATGTAGTGTATTACGTGACATGGCTGGTACTAGGATAACTCACGCTGCCAGACAAGTTTCCTTCTTTTTCTGCTGCTGCTGGTGATGTTGATTTGTGTAGCTGATACTACATCCCAGTGAAGAGCTGCGCATGCCATATGCACTACAGAAGCTTACCAGCAGCTAACCAATAATATACAGGCCAACTTATCGTTCGTTTTTACATCATTTGTACCATGAAAAATACTCATTCAAAACTGACGGAAGAGGGAGCTGGCTGAAGGAATCGATGTTAGGTAAAGAAAATTCTGTTTAGCTGAATTTTCTAAAATGAATGAAAGGCTGTGAAGGAGTTTATCC